>QLPD01004105.1:0-22442 GCA_003314085.1 Hymenopellis raphanipes
GTACGTCAACATCCCCGTCATCGCCCTCTGCGACACCGACGCGCCCCTCAAATTCGTGGACATTGCCATCCCCACCAACAACAAGACCAGACACTCCATAGGTTTGATCTGGTGGCTCCTCGCCCGTGAGGTCCTCCGCCTCCGTGGAACTGTACCCCGTACCAGCGACGGCTGGAACGTCATGGTCGACATGTTCTTCTACCGCGACCCCGAAGAAGTCGAGAAACAGCAGCAGGAGGAGGCCGCGGCCAAGCTCGCGCTCCAGCAGGGTCCCGAGGAGGCTGCGCCCACCAGCACAGAGTGGGACGTGGCTGCTGCGCCTCAGGCAGGTGGTATCAACCCCGCGTTGGTTGCTTCAGAAGGTACGCGCACAATTTCATTTTTTGTAAGTGACAATACTCAATATTATTAGGTGGAGCCCTCGACTGGTCCGCAGAGCCCGCGGCATCTGGTGACTGGGCCGCTGAGCCCGCTGGTGGTGCTGGTGCTGGTGGATGGGGCGCTGAGGAGCCCACTGGCTGGAATTAAGCTTTTAAAACACTCCATGCTCATTTTATTCATGCCATGAAAAATATGATGCCTTTTTTGCCTTCACTTCTGGATCTGAATAGCGCACTTGACGTGTCTTACAGGTGTAACTTTGTGCTTCGCAAGTTACGCGTAAACGCTGACATCTCAGAGGCACCAAGGGCAAGCAAGATTCGACTTCATCATCATTGTGAGATCAAGCGGCGATTTGATCGTGTGCGTCGGTGAAGTCAAGTCTCCTACTGTCACCCGCTTGTTGCAGCAGGCTTCGTCACTTCGTTGAACCTGGAAGCTTGTACTTACCCTCAACGTTCCATAGATGTCCGTCGCTTGTCCGAGTCTGAAAAGATCGTACTGAAAAGACTCGAAGTAAGCTGGTTTGACTCCTCATCTCGATCTTTTGGGCCGGGATGAACACGTCTTGCTTGAGAACCGAAATATTTTCACATAGGCGATTGTCAATACCTGTCATGACAGTGGTTGGCTGGGCTGTCAGTTAAGTAGCATGATAGTTCAGCCAACTTTCAATGCGCAAAAAATGGACATGACAAAGACAAACAGCCTGTGAGCTACGGGAAGATAGCTGTGGAGCTGTAGTGTCAATGGTCCGAAAATAGGGCATGCATTTCCCTCCGTGTATGTATGTACTTGCTCAGCTGGTCAGGATGAAAAAGAAACAGCGACACTTGAAGTTGTATTGCATCGAGACTTCCTTCGATAGCCTGGATGATTTCCTTTTACTATTACAAGTTCACTCTCCAGTTACCTTCATGGAATAGAAGCGTCCCAAGCAATGCACTGCTAGTAAATATTTTAAGGAAAAGACGTCACAGTGTAAGTACACCAAGGCCAATCAGCTCATAGACCGATCTACAGTTGTTATTTATCACGACTCGAACAAGCTTTGACCTTGAAATTTGAATGATGGCCAAAAACTGTCTTCAGTGAAGTCTTTCATAACCCTTCTGGAACCATTGAGGCTCGAACAGAGGGTACGCATGAACTGGCGTTCCCAAACCATTACACAACAAGGTCTTTGTCTTGCTGGATGTAGTCCTACTACAAGTCTGTGTGCGGACTACTTATCATTCTCTAGCCCTCAAGCCTCTCGGCCTCCAGATGACCACCAAACATCTAACCGTAGGTAGAAGGCGGGGCGGTCTCTGGCAACGCCAGCTTTTCCTCCCGCACCTACATACACCCTGAATTCTTGTACAATCGGGGGTGGCACAGTGGCTGGTTGTTTTTGAGAGCTCGTTTCCCTTTTGCGTTGGTGGAAAAGTGGAGGGGGGTTGGCGTTGAACCCAGATCCTCGCGAGTATTGTCCGTTCGTCTGTTCGGTGATGGCAGTCGCTCGTCGAGAGGTCTTCGTCGGCTGCTGGGGGTGTGCGAGTCAAGTTGCGTCATTCAAGCCATAGTACAGTTGGTAAGGACTCACCAAGAAAGCTTTATTTGCGTAAAGAGCCTGGGACAATAAAGAGGAGTTGAGTTGAATCAGTAGGCTTGCAAGACAACAAGAACATGATGTTATAGAAAGCTCGGTCGTTGTCTGACCTTTAAATGTACAGTAGTCCAGTCAAAATCCCGATGCCCACCCGCCGTCACTTCAAGAGCCACGGCAAATCTGGCCGGCCCGCCACAAATGCTGGAATCGTAACAACAGCCACGATATTAGTGTCTACTTATGCTAACTATCGTTCACCTCCACATTGGTCCAGTTGCCTAAAGGCTCGGACGGCCCAAATTTTGAAAGAAACAGTCCAAATCTAAAAGACTCACTGCAAGGCAAGAATGTCAACAGGCCGCGTTCCTTGATAGGTCATGAAGGGAGTAGAATCCCCCGAAGTAGAAAGCACTCCGTCAAGTAGGCATGAGCATTCCACGGTCGCAGCACATCTCGCGCCGTAGATAAGAGGACCATGCAATATCCAAGAGGAAATCGTGTTTTCTCTATCCTGGCGCGTTTCGGCTCTTAGAGTTGGCCCGGAAAAAAGTTCGCTGCATAAATAGTAGGCGGTCTTGTCCTTACACGCACTCCGTTTGACGTTTGGGTGGTAGGAAACAAGCCATACTCACATCCGTTGAAGAGGCTAGGTCAGACGCGACAAACGCGCCTCACAGGAGAACAAGTATGAGATAGGCTGGGTGGAAGTACTGACAAAAACATAAGTTTCTGCTAGTTTCGTTGGAGAGAGTTGAGGGCGAACGACGAGTTGACGGTCGGGAGCACGGCAAGCCGATGCCGGATTACTGTTGCTGCCTGATCATGTGACATGCTGCACAACTTCGACTCCCACCGCCAATCGCGAGTTTCTTTAACGAAAAACGATGTCGTACCTCCAACACGTTTGATTACTGGAAGCCACATAGGTTCTCAGCAGGTTATGGATGTCCTACTTCCTTGTTCGACGCTCACCAAGGTAAGGCTTCACCTTTGTCGCCGCTACGCGATATAGGCCCGACACCGTTGGTGAGTTGTTCCGCGCTCCCTTGTGACCCAATACAAACGGATGTAGATACCTCCGGACACTTAGTATGTGGAAAACGAAAAACGTAACAAACACCTCGGTATCTGTGCGCAGGGGAGATCCTTTGAGATTTCAGATTTCCCCAGATTTTTATGAATGACGAAAAGTAACGGCACCCCAAACCAACGGAACTGTGAAATTGAAGCTTACCTGCAGGGACTCTTTTGAAGTAACACCTATCACCGGTGCTACCCAGGAACTTCATTGCCGCCCACAACCGACGTTAACCGCAACCGCGAATGAAAATAGCCTCATTTGTGGCGCGCTCGTCACGCGGGGGGCGAGATCCTAGCTGCGACGTGTTGTCCCGTGTCCAAAAAGTCGCGTTCCATCGCTGCAAGGCATAATATGATTTGGACGCGGTCCGCGGTCCGATGCACAATAAAACGGGGCTTCCCCATGGGCGCCTGAATTTCCCCGCGGTTCATCATGGCACCACCGATCGCGACCGATGAGGAAGAGGCGAAGCAGACCATCGAGTGCGTCGAAGAGGCAGAAGAGACAACAAAGCGGCGAGGGGGCTTGTTGGGGAAGGTGTTGAAGGACGATCCGGCGCCCGAGCTGCTGGAGAGTCTCGCGCGTATGAACGAGACGGAGCTGGATCCTGTGAGGGTCAAGGCGATTGAGAGGCGGATTGATTTGCTGATCATTCCGGCGCTGGCTGTTTGCTATATGGTGCGTTCGACTCCGAGTCCGTGGTTTGTATATATGACGATGATGTCTTTCTAGTTTTACTACATGTGAGTGTACGCTTGGCGCGTCGACTCGGATCCTTGATTGACTTGGGCGTTGCCACAGTGATAAGACGACGCTTTCGTATGCTGCGATATTTGGAAGTGTGTATTATTCATCTACGAGGTGTTTAATGACTCTTTACTGACGTGAACTTTGTTTGCATCTAGTCAAGACTGATTTAAAGCTCGGGAAGAGCGAATACGTTCGTAGCATTGATTCTCCAATCACTACCCATATATCTAATGTCTTCAAAACAGCAATGGCTCTCCAGCATATTCTACTGTGAGGCACCCCATTCAACTCTCCGTTTATACAGTATACTCATTGTTCTCCAGTCGGCTGGCTCATCTGGGCTGTTAGTCTCGATTTCCAGCCTCTACGAGCAGGAAGATAATCGTTCCTAGGTCCCCACCAACTTTCTGATGACCAAATTCCCGGTCGGAAAATACCTCGCCTTCAACGTACGTTTGTCTCCTCACTCTCTTCTCCCCCCCACTCCCTAATTCAATCTTCGTTCCGTATTAGATTCTCCTCTGGGGCGTGCTCCTCATGGCCCAAGCCGCGTCGCGCGACTTCAAAGACATGATGATCCTCCGCTTCCTCTCGGGCGCGGCAGAGTCCACTGCAGACCCCGCCTTCGTTATCATCACGGGAATGTGGTACACGCGCGAGCAGCAGCCAGTGCGCATCGGCTTGTGGTACAGCGCGAACGGTATGGGGATCGCTCTTGGTGGGTTGCTTGGGTATGCTATTGGCCATGTATGCTGCTCTTCCTCCTCCTCCTTGTATGTGCTGACGTGACGACGTTTTTCAGATCAAAGGCGCGCTTCCGTCGTGGAAATGTATGTTCTCTTCCTCCTCTTCCTCCCTCTTGTATGTACTAACGACCCGCCGTTTCAGATGAGTTCCTGATCATTGGCGCGCTGTGCTCGTCCTGGGCGCTTGTTTTGTACCTATTTGTGCCCGACAGCCCGTATTACAGGTCGCCTTGGTTCAAGGATGAGGACCGACTAGTTGTACTTAGCCGCAAGCGGTATGACCAAGGTGGTGCCGATACGAGCAAGTCAGTAGTTGGATTTTAGGCGCCTTCGCGTTTACTCATCTCGTTGGCCAGGCTAAAGTGGGACCAAGCGATTGAAGCGATCATTGATCCCAAGACGTATTTGTTCTTCCTTCTTGGATTTAGTGGGAATATTCCCAATGTGAGTGACCTATTTCACTGCGATGCTCCTTCCACTTCCATATGTTGACTGAAATAAGGGAGGGATTTCAAACTTGTAAGTACGTTTCTAGTGGCTGGGACCCTTTGTTTAACACTCCCGTTTTAGTGGAACGCTTATTATTCAAGGATTCGGGTTCGACACGCTGCAGACTACCTTGATGCAGGTATGTTGCGACGCGTTCCAGCACATCTGATACGATTTGACAAAGCGCTACAGATCCCATATGGCTGCCTCATCGCTTTCTGGTTCGTCTTTTCCCTCGCGTGGCGGCCATCTTTCCTATATTGCGCCTACTATCTAGCATCTTGTCCGCCGTCTGGCTCAACACGAAAGCGCCGAAAAACAGCCGAACGCTTCTTATGGTTCTCTACCTCATTCCGAACATTGTAGGGAGCTGTGTGAGTGTGGTTTTTGTCTCCGTTGTAGCCTCCTGCCTCACGGTCTGTACTAGATGATGGCATGGGGACCCGTCACATCGAGACCTGTTCGTCTCATCGGGTACTGGCTTACGGGATCATATAACGCCACGTTCGTCCTGGGCTTGTCGCTGATCAGTGGTAACGTTGGAGGACAAACGAAGCGAGGTAGGCCCAACCACTCCCATGTTAATGAACATCATCCAACTGAGATGCGTCCCAACATCCAGCTATCGCCAATGCCGCTATTTTCTTGGGCGTTTGTGCCGGGTATGTTGATGATATTTAACGTGAGGTTGAGTACCCCGTTGACCTTCATCTGTACAGAAACATCATCGGGCCCTTCCTGTTCAAGACCTCCGAGGCGCCAAAATACACCACTGGGATTGTGGGCATGCTCGTCGCCAACTGCGTCGAAGTCCTCGTGATTCTATGCTTGCGATTCATCTTCATCACGTCAAACAGCCGGCGCGACAAGAAGCTGGCGGAGCACGACGGCGTGGGATACGATCCTACTGGCGGCATGGTCGAGGATATCACCGACTGGAAGAATCCGGCGTTCAGATATGTCGCTGTGAGTTCTGCCTGTTCTGTTTTGAACGTATGTTAAACAGCTGTTTAGTGATTGGGATTAGAACATAACATTAATGTAGCTTATTGTAAAGTATGACACCTGCGCGCGTACACTAAGACGCGTGCGATTATGCTTTTAGTAGTATAGGTCAAGGTGGGCGAAGAGCTCTCGCGCAATAGTACTGTATGCGCCGTAGCATCAGACGCAAACGATTTCCAACAAACTGTTCACGGCGATCCAGCGGTCTTTGTGTTCGTCATCCGCATGCTTGAAGGGATTCCAGCAGGTTGGAAGCACCATCCTTTCCAGAGTTTTACACGGAGGATCCTGAGGAGATAGAATTTGACGAACATGAAGACATCAAGATATTTGAAAACTTTACCTCAGTGCCATCCGTACACTCAGAGCGTGACTCCACGAGAAGTAATAGGGCCAGGTTTAGGGATTCGCTGTCGTCGTCAGACTTGCATCCACGAAGGTCAAGTCTACGAAGAGATGGCAAGACGGTTGTCTCGATCGCTGTTCCTTTAGCAAAGGCGCACAGAAATTCTACAGACACATCGTCGTCGACCAAGTGAAAATCCTCTACGCCGGTTGCCAGGCGCAGGAACTTGAGCAACATTTTGGCGCCACTTGCGGCGACGTGATCGTCAGGCGCTGCCATAGAGCATGTAACATGCAGACTCGTAATACTATGCAAATCAGGGTGCGAGTCGAGGGCTTTGAAGCAGACATACTGCCCAGGGAAGAACGTGAGTGTAAGACGATGTATGACTGGAAACCTCAGCACATCGAGAAATTCTGCGATACACCCTGAATCGGCGTCTTCACATTCGGCGAGAGTGATTTGGCGGACAACTGGAAGCGAGATCGTATTCCCGAGAAGGAAATCGGGGTAGATGACCCCAAATGTCAATGTGAGCTCCTCGATATTAGTCGCTTGATCAAGGATGGAACGAAAAGCGGACTTGACGGAGAACGTGTAGCATGATAGGATCTGTACGTTGCTCCAAGGAAATGGGCCCAGAACCTCATAAGAGTTGATGCCACTGTCCGAGTTGTAAAGCTCTACAGTCCTAACGTTCGGAACATGTTTGAAGACATCAACGACGGTCTGGTGGTTGGAGCCGTGACGGCTACCAACACCCAGCTCTTGTAACAAAGGAAATGCACATCCCGATAAAGCCTGCAGCGAATATATTGGAATGCGACAGTGAAGCGTCCTCCAGCGTGTCGTGCTCGCCTCTAGACAGCCCATCATGGGATGATGCGCAATGCTGTCAGCATCGCTTGCGACACTCATCGACAGATCCAAATTAGCTGATCTCTCGAAGAGCAAAGTGCTCTTGAACATGCATTGTCTGAAGGATAGCTGCTTGTATCGCCTAAAATTGAGGTAAACAGTGGACCAGAGGCGTGGCATGGATAATGTGATTTCACGCCAATTGTGGCAGACATGGGATAAATTCCAAGGATAGTTTCTGGGACAGAGTGTGTCAAACTCCGAACCATATTCAAGTGCTTCGCTATCAGTCTCGTCCGCGATAGGCGTGCAGGAGAGGAATATTTCTGATAATATGTCTCGGGGAAGGGAACGGATGGGGTGGAGGATACATTTGGCGTCAGCTAGTCTGCGCGAAGCGGTCTCGTGCAGAGATTGAATTGTTGAGAGCGTGTCCTGGACCCTGTTGATATGGTCCTGTAAAGATTGCACCAGTGCAGAGGAATTCTGTATGATTTGACGTAAGTCGGCGACTTCAGCGTCATGGGGAGGAATATTGGTGGAGAGGAGGTCTAAGACGCGAAGAGAGAACGGAGTTTCGGAAAATGAAGTGGGGCCATTGAGGATGCCGCAGGTTGGACAAGACGCTTGGGACATTTTCTGAAGAGGCAGACGTGTCAAGAGACAAATGACGCGTTTCTTGATAAACCACATACGAATTATAACGACAAATTTCCAAATCTGTTTCCCGATTCGATGTGGGGACTTCAAGGGAAATGACGGGCGTACTTCAAAATAGGTCATTCCAGCCAAAAACAGCATAGGTTTTTGCTTACTAGCCGTTGCAGAATGTTAAGAACGTATAGCACACGTCAGCGTAATAGCAACGAGGAACACAGGGTCAAGTGGCGCGCTCAGCCGTGTCACTGTACATGGAGTTGTGAGAAAGCGTTCGTTGCTTCAACTTGTTCGGCCCGCTTTCCTCTTCATGCGGGATCATGTGATTGATCGTCAAATTCAAACTCCGAAACCCCCTACACCCATCTGTCTCTGATCTGTGTCTTTACTATCGAGCGGATAGCTAAACCTACACGGAAAGTGTGGCTGCAATCAGCTTTCTCCTGATTGCGCATGCTCACGCACTATCCTTACTTGCTGTATTCAAAGACTTCTTGACTTGAGCATTCCCTTGCTCGAGTCCTTGTCTTTTGTATATCGTGCTAGGAGCCCCAAGCAGACAGACTCCCACAAGCCCTCGGAATCCCCCAAGCACATGCTCGACATTCCCAATTTCTTCCTCCCGCCAGACGCCGCATTACTTTTCTTGTGTTACATACTTCTGCTCTTCCTTGTTGTGCTCGAACTTGACAGGATGAGAGCTAGTCGCACGGTTGATCGCAGCCTACGAGGAAGGTGGGATCTTGACGCAGGCCTTCTTCATGTAGAGGGGAGAGCCGCTTTGGAAGCCTTCTATAAAAAAGCTTGGGGTCGTTCGTGGCCACATCACTACGGTACCGTATCCAAGACGGAAATCGGCCAATTAGGCGACGATGATGAGCTCTACATCGACGGGAGCATCACCGACCATCTTGACTATTTGTGCCTCGACGGGATACAGGAGATTGCCAAAATCCTAACTATGCCGCGGATGTGCCGCGGGGACGTCATTATAGTCCGTGAGGAATACGAATCGGTTCGCAAGATGCTGGAGAACTATCCTGGTAAGGCCTTTGTGGTAACCGGTCATTCAGGAATCGGTTCGTTAGGCAATCTTCTCTGATTTCAACTCCAATACTGATTTCGGTTTGTTACCCTCTTAGGCAAAACCATTTTTCTCATATATCTGCTTTTGTATCGTCTGGAGCGCCAACTTCCGACGGCTGTTCAAGTGGACGATGCTAAATATCTCATCTTTGACCAGCACGGTGCTGCAGTGAACGGCATCGGTTTCTTCGACCGGCGACTTCGGGAATGCTGGGCTCTATGCGACAGCAGCTATACTATCTATCCGTGCGAGCCCATCGCAGCCTTCGCTGACCGCATCATCCAGACGCCGTCACCGAGTCCCGAGAAATGGATGGGAGTGAAGAAACAATTCCATGCCATCGTCATCCTCGTAGACCTCCCCACGGTAATGGAGATAGCAGCGATCTTGTAAGCCGATTCTGTGCCTGTTCGCTGGATATCCATGCTGATGAGACACGCACCAGGAAAGAGCTTAAACTGGATACATCTGCGACTCTCGGTCATGTGGGTAAATGGGGTCCGTGCATTCGTACAACCGTTGGGGCCATCAAACACGAGGTCAGCCTCCATCAGTGCGAACTCGATGTACGGATGGCAGCCAACAATGTAGCCCGCCCATCCGCCTTCAGCCAGTCCGATTTGGGGAATATACCGAATGATTCATCCTCCGGCATCCTTTTCCTTCGGCCCCAGCGTCAACCTGCACAGGATGATATTTTCAATTCACCGGGGGTACCCGTATCCTTGCCCCCCACGAAATACCTCAGAGTTGCTTATGACGCAGCATTACGATCTCACCTTCTCTTGCATGGTCAGTCTTCGAACCTTTGACAGATTCGAAACCAGGAATGAGAATCAACGGGTCGGGAAAGGAAGTACATTTGTTCAATGTAATTATTTATATATCACGAACGTTGCGCGTTGAACGGTTGCTGGTGTCGGCTACATCATCGCTTGAGGAATGGCGTACTGTGTCCGACGCCAAGGACAGTCGTGGAAGGAACAGACCACTTGAAGAAGCGCCCCAAGAAAATGTAACGGGTATCATATTGACAAAGGAACCCCACAATTTTGTTGGAAGTAAGGTCTTCAGACATCATTGCACTTTACTGCGTAGCTCTCCAGCAAGTAGGCAACCTCGCCCCCCAACATTTGTCGTTTCTCATTCTCGAATATCAGGATGAATCATAACGTAGTGAGGCTGCATACACACAACTAGAAGCACTGCCGTCAGTAGCATTTCTAACGGTTGGGCTATGAAGGGCTCACAGCACAATTGAAGAGAGGTAACAGATGAGCTAAGACTTAGCATAAGTAGTGCTCAAGAGACTTTTCCATGAAAACCTACCGCGGTATCAGGAGCAAACGATTTCAATCTCATTGGCAACATTGGTCCAGCGGTCTTTATCTCCATCATCCGGGCGGAAGGGATTATAGGACTTTGGGAGCCTCAAGGTGTGGAGAGTTTTGCATGGACGATCCTGGCGGAAGATGGTTAGATTAAAGAAGACGGTCTAGTGAAAATCGTCGACTCTTACCCGAAGGCCTACACTCATGAACGTAGTAGAGCGTGATTCTGCCAAAGCGAGTAGTAGCGTGTTCGGTTCAACGTCATCATCATGCATGATCGCGCACTCATGAATATCGAGTTTGCGAAGTGAGGGCAACACAATTGCATCGCTTTCGGTCCCGTCAAGAATAAAAGCACGTAGAAAGTCGATCGGAACATCGTCATCGACCAGTTGGAAGTCTTCTACACCTGTCGTAAGGCGCAGGAATTTGAGCAACATCTCAACGTTCCTATTGGGATACTCCTCGTCATCCCCCTCGTCGACTAGTGCAATCGCCATGGAACATCTGATGTGCAGACTCGTAATTCGACCCAGGTCAGGATGTGAGTTGAGTTCTGCAAAGCAGATTTGTAATCCAGAGAAGAAGGTAAGTGCAAGGCGACGTAGGAATGGAGCCCTCAGTGCATTGAGAAATGCAGAGAGACAGCCAGGGTCAGCACGTTCGACTTCAGTTATCTCGAGGTGTTTCAGGACTGCAAGAGTGACGAACCCATCTTGGGGAAAGTCGTGATATAGTACATCAACTGTCAGTGTGAGCTCTTCGATATTAGTCGTTTGTTGAAGGAGTGAACGAAAAGCTGGTTTCAGGGATGTATCGCACGACAGGCGCTTCACTGTATTCCAGGGAAATGCACCCAGGACGTGGTAAGAATCGGTGCCGTAGTCTGGGGCGTAAAACTCCAGAGTTCTGATGTTTGGGACATGGCTGAAGACGTCAACGGAGGTCAGTAGGTCGGTTCCTTGACGATAGCCTACACCCAGCTCCTCTAACAGCGGAAACGTGCATCCCGATAAAGCCTGCAACGACGATGTTGGAATACGACAGTGAAGCGTCCTCCAGCGTATCGTGCTCGCCTCCAGGTAGCCCATCAAGGGATGGTGCGCGATGCCACTTGCATCACTTGCGAGAGTCAGCGATAAATCCAATTGGGCAGATCGCTCGAAAAGTAAGGTGCTCTTGAATATACATTGTCTGTAGGACAACTGCTTGTATTGTCCAAAATTGAGGTATACTGTGGACCAGAGGCGAGGCAAGGATAACGTGATTTCTCGCCAATTGCGGCAGACGTGGGATAAATTCCAAGGATGGTTTCTGGGACAGAGCGTGTCAAATTCCGGACCATATTCCCATAAATCTGTTTCGGCCGCTATGGGCGTGCAAGTGAGGAATATTTCTGATAATACGTCTCGGGGAAGGGAACGGATGGGGTGCAGAATACATTTGGCGTCAGCTAGTCTGCGCGAAGCGGTCTCGTGCAGAGATTGAAGTGTTGAGAGCGTGTCCTGGACTTTGTTGATATGATCCTGTAGAGATTGCACCAGTGCAGAGGAATTGTGTATGATTTGACGTAGGTCGGCGACTTCGGCGTCATGGGGAGGGATATTGGTAGAGAGGAGATCTAGGAAGCGAAGAGAAGTCGGTGTTTCGGAAAATGAAGTGGGGCCATTGAGGATGCCGCAGGTTGGGCAAGATCCTTGTGACATTTTCTGAAGAGGCAGACGTGTCAAGAGAATAGAGACGCGTTTCTTGGAGAATCACGTACAAATTGAATTTCCAAACCTGGTATTACGAGTCAATGGTGGGCCCTTCAGAAGGGAAAGAAAAGTCCTGCTTCACAAAGGTCATTCCAGTTAGAAACAGTAAGTCAACTATTTCAGCTCCTTACTAGTTTTTGCAGAATGTTGGAGGTGTAGAACGCGTCGGGGTAGTATTGACAAGAAACCAGATAGAAGTGAGTTCCGTAAATCGGTGCCACTGAGCATACAGTTGTCAGAAGCTCGTACTGGTTACTTTACAAGCTGTCCGGTTGCCTCTTTGGGGAAACAGGCTCGTCACGTGTACCGTGAGAGTTCAAGGTCAAGCAGAAAGCTTCATTGCAGCTTCAAGCTGTCCAAATTGTCTCGTATATTAAGGCGTTGTCCTTGGGGGCACTACAAAAGTGCCGTGGCATAGGACGTGGTACCGTGCACAGTACAGGGCCGGAATCCCACGCAACGTGTACTTATACTATGGAAAGAGAGTCTCACAAAACGTATCTAAAGTTCTTCTGTTGGAAATCGGTGAGATCTTCGAACACCAGCTCGGAATTTGATCGTTGAAGCTCTTCCACCTTCAAAGTGGTATCGTCGCCCTTTACGGAGTTTTCCGGCGAGTAACCCTCCACGGACGCCAACTTGTCGCGTTTCTTATTCTCGGATACCAGGATGAACCGTAACAGCAGTGAGGCTGCGCATACAACTAAAGCACCGCCATCAGTAATGTTTTCATATGTTGGCCTATGAGAGACTCACAGCACATTGATACAATAATAGCGATCCACGTCGATCTGTAGTGGATGGGAGCTTCTGGAGTCAAGACAACTACGAGCGTGTCAGGGGTATACGAGGGATGAAAAGGGAATATCCTAACTGTATCCACCAACAATATTGCCAACGTTATACCCGATGAACACCATGCCGTTCGCGATAGACTTTTTTGTCCCACCTGCGACATTGGCTGCCGATAGGGAAAGTAGCAACACGTATGGAGCACCGAACGAGGCTACTAGATAGTAACCCCATAACGGAAGGGCCTTGTGTACCCAAGAACCTTTCCAAATCATCACTGCACCGATGATCATTGGCCAACATGATATGGGCATCAGGTAAGTGCGAGAGTCCTTGAATCTGCCGGCGAGCCAACCAAAGGTATAGATAGTCAGACAAGTCATTGCGCCACCTGGAATCTGGAGAAGGATGGCATTTAGAGAGCTATAACCGAACGATGTTATAATGCGAGCTCCGAACTGTGAAGTTGTTGTCAGAATAGGATGATTTGAAATAACGAAACATACAGCGGTCACTCCCCCGTTGCACACGTAAATAGCCGCGCCACAGAGAAGGAAGAGCCACAACTTGGGATCGAGGAGTGCCTCGAGAGCTTGATCCTTCTTCCAATGCGTCTGGTCCTTGCCTGTCATATTTGAAGCAAGCCGCCGCCGAAGTAGGATCTGCTCCTCGGCGTTGAACCACCGCCCAGCTTGATTTGGAGAGTCGGGAATGAAGAACAAGACCACAAAGGCCCAAAGAATTGTCCAGGAACCGGCAAAGAGGTACCTAGATAAAATGAAAGTTAACAAAAGACAAAAGATGTACAACCCGCCGTTCCATACATGTATTTCCACGTTGCGAGTTTCCCAGAAGCGTGGCCAATGCCGTAGTTCACGACACCAGAGAACATACTAAAGATACCGGTGGCTCCATACCAAATACCCAGTCTGGTCGCCTCTAAGTCACCTTAAGGTATGATTCAGAGAAGAACGTGATCAAGGACTTACGCTCTTCCTTCGTGTACCAAAGCGCCGTGATGGCAACAAATCCAGGCGACACAGAAGACTACGAGTGCGTTACATACTAGGAAGGGCTCTCAAGCGCGTTCGACCCTACCTCGACGATACCAAGAAAGATTCTCTGAACGACCAAGCCGGCATAGCCGGTCACGACCACAGTTAACATGCAGACGACGCCCCATATGAAGATAAAGCCGGAAAGGGCCTTTACGAGCGGAAGCCGCTGCAAGAGGAGCGCTATAGGAAGGACACCGACGATGCAGCCGTCTAAATAATCTTTGTTAGTCGCTATGTTCTGCCACAGGAAAGACGCGGCAAACAGTAAAAAGCAGCATTAGCGGTCGAGTAGCGTTTTGTTGAAACGACACCCGCGGCGGAAACGGTAGAGAGTCCCTACACGGAGAACGTGTCAATCACGGACAACTGGTAGATGCGTAAGATACCAACCAAGTCCTCGATTATACCAAAAACCGATGCGGACCCGAGGACAGCTTTATCGTAGAATTCTTGAGAAAAAAAGATGAAGGTTGAACTCCAGGGACAAACGCGTTTTCGAGTTCCAGACTCACGCAACCCATACGCCACGGTTAGAATTGGCATGACTGCATTATCGAAGTTAACGTCTAGATAATTTTCACTGTATGACTCGGACTCACGAATCAAATCGATCTTGCGGACGAGCTTCTTTTCCGCAGGCGAGGGCGACATTTTCGCAGATCGTCACAGGAACTGCTAGTGCGCTAGTTATACTTTTAGGCTTGCAGATGATAACTAGGTATCATCGCTGCATTCTATAACGCGACCGTCTGGAAGATAGCGCCCCGATAACGCCATCGTCCCGGAATAAACCGGTGCCTGACGGAGCTCGGAGCTGTATAATATCGTGGGAAAATTTGGTGATTGGCTGACTTCTTTCAAGTTCAACTTGTTTAAGCATTTGCTCCTTCCGGTGGCTCGTCGACGTCTCGAGTTTATATGCTTCGCATGAGGACACTACTGTGCCGCGTTTGAGTCGTCTCCTTCCGAGTCTGGAATTCTCCGTCCGCAAACTTTGACATCCGGATCTGAGAACGACTGGAATATCATCAAGAATTCGCATCCGGAGCTCAAATGTGGCACTCGGATTCCACAAATTACTCATCCTAGAGACGTCAGTCCTCCTCGACTGACCTCCGGATAAGGGACCTTGTATCTTTTCTCGCCCGCCACCAAGTTAAAAAGGACGGCCATTCTCCCTATTCCTCAACCAAACCACAAATCAGCCATGTCCTCCACACCCATCCCAATCGTCAACTGGACCCGCCCTGCGCCGACTAAATACGCTCTGGACTACGCCGACCTCACCAACATTGATCTCTCCTTGTACGACCAGCCTGGCGGGCGCGAGACGCTGGTAGAGACTATCCGCCACGCGCTGACCGAGGTTGGATTTTGGGTCGTCACCAACACCGGGTTCACGCAAGCCGAGGTCGATCACCAGTTTGCTCTGGGGCAGACTTTCTTTGAGCAGAGTTTAGAGGAGAAGAACAGCAATCGATGCAACTTTGATGAGGGAGGGTATTTTGGTTATCGTGGTGTGAGTAGATGTCTTAAATGAGTGCGCGTTGTTAAATGCTCATTTCCTTTCTTGCAGGCTTTCGAAAGAACGGTTTATGGAACTGAGGTATGAGTTTCATTATCAACTTTGAAAAGGATTCCATTTACCGACGTGTGAAATTTCAGGTGAAAGACAACATGGAGCTCATCAACATCCCAAAGAACACCAGAGCATACGACAACGAGCCGCGACACCGCCTCATCCAAGAGAACAAGGAGGTCATCGGTGATTTCACAAGACGCTGCTGGTACGACGTCGCCCGGAAGCTCTTCATCCTCTTCGCGCTCGCGCTCGAGCTCCCCGAGAATTACTTTGTCGATCTACACGACTACGAGCAGCCATCCGAGGATCACTTGCGCTATGTTTGTCGTAGCCCATCTCGACAATACCCTAGGCTGATTCAGTTGGTTTAGATCATGTATCATCCAAGGACAAAGGACGAAGACGCCAAGTGTCAAAACCTCTGGTCTTGGGCTCACACCGATTACGGTAATACGCGCAAACCGGCACAAAGCGCACTAACCTTTTTTATTTATTTAGGCAGCTTGACTTTACTGTTCTCCCAAAACGTTTCGGGACTACAGATCAAGACTCCCGCAGGAGAATACAAGGACATCCAGCCCTTGGACGGTTCTATCGTCGTTAACGTCGCTGACACGCTTTCCTTCATGACGAAAGGTAAACGTTGGTGGTCCCAGGTCAATTTCCCGTCGTTGATCGCGTCGTTCAAGGTTACTTGAAGTCAACGATTCACCGTGTTCATCGGCCTCCTCCTGACCAGGACCACATCGAGTATGTTTTGCTGCGCTAGATGCTTGAGGAAGACTCACCACTTGTCGCATAGCCGTGTTGGCGTTATCTACATGTGCCGCCCCCTCAACGACGCCCTAGTTCGGCCAGCACCTTCACCACTGCTGCGGCGTCTAGGACTCTTGACTCCGCAAGACGAGGCGGACCAGACCGAGGTCACTGCTCTCGAGTACCTCAAGGCGCGCGTCAAGAGGATTCACGCCGGAACGACTTATGGTGCGCAAGACCTCTTTTCAGATCGTAGCGTCACTCTGATGCACTCTGTGAAGGTGCTGGCGTTGGCGAGAAGTTCAAACACAAGAACTTGGAGATCCTCGAGAATCATGCACAGAAGACGGATAAGATTGATGCTTTGTCCCTCATAAGCGCAAGTGCTTGAATTGTATTTATTCTGATAAATGTGTTTGTATTGGTATGTGATTGGAATATATGTACTTACAATGGCTGTGTCCTTGCGACGACTTGGCGTTGATTGGACAAGGCATCCTAACACCTCGGGCATAGACAAATGTCCCCCAACTGGGAAGCGTACCGTTCCTCCTCGACGCCCAACAAACGGACATGGTAGCTGTACTGCGCTGCTACAACTTTACACCGTGACGGAGCCTACACTTTACCGACTGTGCGTCATGGCAAAGATGGCCCCATATTTGCGTCAGGACTGTACTTCACTCCACCTCTACAGCAATCCCACTGAATGCCTATAAAAGTTGCGCAAGCCCCACTTTCCAAGTTCTCATCCTCTTCTAACACTAATGCCACCTCTCATAAACGCAGATCTTGTACTCTGCGCTGCATCCCTCCTGTTCTCATCCTTCATCTCGTCCATACTCGGTATCGTGGCGTGCGTATGCATAAGCGCGTACATCGTCATCGCGCCATCCATCCACCCGAACCTGCTGGTCGCCACGACGCGTGAAGAAGTCGTGGCGCTACGGGCATCCCTGGCGGAAGCTGAATCGAATTCAAAGTTGAAAGACTTTGCTTCGCGGAGGCGTCTCGACGGTGCTATCAACGAGTTAGTAACCCATTTAATGATGTACACAAGTGTACTCACTCTAAACTGTGGTAGCCTCGAAGGAAGAGCATCACGCCTATATCAGCGGCAGCTGCAAATCGACATGCACGAAGGAACCTGGGCGCAGTACGTGCGGCAGAGCTACAAGGTCCTGCAGGAGGCGCGGCGCTGTCGCACTGACATCAAGGTGCTGGACTGCGAGCTGAAGGTGAACACATAATATACTGACGCGCTCTCTTGTTCACATCAGCTCAAGTTGAGCATCGAATCTGAGCGGGCAATCGAGATCATTGTCCGTCAGGCTTTCAGTCAACAAGTTCAACAAGATCAAATTATCAGATCTGCAATCGGTAAGCCACTTTCGCCTCATTACGACTCGATAAAAAGACTCACCAACGATAGGTCCGTCGCGCATCACTTTGGGTAGTTTACTACCCCTGTAACGCGTTATTTCTCTGATTTCTCTCACCGGGCTTTAAGGGTATTATCATCTGTCACTTTGTTCCAAACGGAGACCAATACAACTAGAAATTGCAAGTTTGAGACTGCACGCACAACGTCCTACCAGTGTATGTGTAAGATTTTCCTCCCCACGCCTGCGTTCTTCTCCCAGACAACTTTGGGATCTCCACCGTCCTCTTGTACCGCTTTGACGAAAGCAGTAATCCCCCCGCCGACACCGAAATAGAATACTTTTGCCGCGACAAGGCAAATGGTGCTTGAAGAGCACAAAGATTTAAGCAACGTGATCAACGGTGGTACACTTTCAGAGCGGTATATCGTCTCCGAGGTGAGAACTAAATCATATCGATGCTCGGGATGAAAAGTGCGCCACGAGCCGGATGAAAACCGGAAGTTGATTGAATATTCCTTTAGTGACGCGACAAACGCGGTTTTGAGCTCGGGTGATATTGGTATATCCGCCGCTAAGGAAGGATCCGCAGGAGGGAGTTCTGCCTCGGGATCCTCGAGAAGCAGAGCTGCGCCTTCACGATAGGTTTTGGATGCGTCAGACATATCTATGTAACTAGTCAGAAAACATGTTGGTGTTCAACGCGAGACTTACACCATGCGACGACTATGTTCGGAAAGGTGATCAACTCTAACACAGAGGCGTTATAATCCTGTAAATGAATTTCGGTCGGATGTGTAGGCCGTGCTCCAGAGAATATTTTGCGTATGAGGTATAGAGAGGGTACAGCCGTCCCACAGCCCACCTATTAAATTTGAGATGAGGAGTATAAGGCTAGCAGGAGCTTCACTGACTTCGAGTATCCGTTTGCCCTCTGGATGACAATCGGCATTTCCGTCAAGATAGTCGACTAGATCTAGACTACACTCCCATGTCTTAAGCCCGCCTTCGTACACGCCATGAAGAAGGTCCGATGGCGCATCCAAAAAGTCCGCCGCCTCTTTCCCTATAGCGTTGTCACTGTCCTCCTCGTTGATCACTTGGAATCGAGCATCGAATAGATCCCGTCTGGGGATGCTGATGGTCTCGCCAGAAGAGAGAGGCACAGCCAGGGGTGAGCACGATATCAAAGGCGGTAAATAGTCTATCTATTCTTTGCAACACAAAAAGCGTCAGTAAACACCAGAAGTCATAGGAAAAAGGCGCACAAGGTACTGTAACGGAATATCTTTGTATGGCTCTTCTACAATCGCCTGTTCCTCTTTTAAAGGCGCATTTTCTTGAGAAAAGGAGAGGCCCGGGATGTCCTCCACAGTATCATCGATGTCAAAATCGAATTTGAACATTTTCAAGAAGATGATGATGGTCAGAAGAAGAAAAAGTGGGATCACATGACAAGGAGCAATTAGAACTTGTCCATTTTTACAGATTGGAATTTAAGTACAGTAGTTACACGAGATTCGACATAAGTATCTGACCTACCCAAAGAATGAACATAAAAGTACAGCGTCTCTTTTGAAATCAATCCGATCCCAACAAAGGTTCCGTTTCCGGAATAGTAGGCAAAGCTCCTGCGTTTTGTCGCCCCTCTGCCCTCTCCTGATCCAAGACAATTTCTCGATAACAGAGGGCATGCAGAAGGATACCCGCTATCGCCATATATATCAAAAACGATATCACAAAGCCCACGGTCGCGAGGATAGCAAACACCAAAGCGCATTTATGCACAAACCCAGAGCTCCTCTGCTGATCCGCGATCGCCCACAGCGCAATGGTGATAGGAATCCCAAAGTAGAAATCGCCCCCGCTAAAGTGGTGCACGACCTTGGGCTCGAATCGCGGCCAATCAATGATATCGATCCGCGTCGTGCCCATGGTCGTCGTGGCGCCCTGCATACTCGAGAGGCAGACGAACACGAAGAATTTTGTCCACCCGCCAGCTTTCTCTGACGCCTCGACGCCAAAGGCATCGAAGATGTTTTGCCATACAAGCACCGACATCCACCCATAATATAAAGCGAAAGGGAGGTTCACAAAGAGCTCCTCGCCCAAACTGGGAAGGGGTCGCTCCACCGGACGTCCGACCAGCCAGATGGTGCCGACCGTCCATGAGACGAGGATACCGAGAACCCAGGCCCAGACATAATGTTCTCCTGAAGCCCAGACGTGGATGTAGACGAGGTTGAGGATGCCGAGGAAAGGCAAGTTCCAGCTTATGCCTTGGATGATGGACGCTTGCCCGCCGGGGAAAAACTGGAAGATCACAGTCCCGAGGAGGAGGAAGTGGATCACACCCCTGGGAAAGTTGTGAATGACTCTTTCGATCGACCAAGGAACGTAAGGACTTGCCAGACGTTGAACACCCAATGAGCCGGGGTGATGTACGTCCCTTTGCCAACATAGTGGATATTGTCACCCGTTCCGACGATGTATATGTGGTTTGCGAAACAGAGAGCATAGACAATGACATTTGTGAACTACTAAGCGCTTCAGTTTAAGCTGGCGGAGATATAAAGAGATGGACATACCTTCAGTAAAAGATTATCAGTCCATGGATTTCGAACCGTTGAACGAGTTACAGTCTCGTCATCCGGATTCGTGTAATCGGCCATGGTGGTCGAGGTTAAAGAGGTCTGACATGCAAGTGATAATCCTCGATCGGGCCTAGTTCTGCACAGCATTGGACCAAGTGACACTCCCTCCAGTGGATTGGGATTGGACGATTGCATAGTCGCGTTGATGAGCATCACAACATACCGGAGATTTCGGTAGAGGACGCTTCACCAGCCTTTAGTCAAAGAAGGAAACGGTACTCACATCATCTTTTTCAGAAGAACAATCTCCAATCAGTTACTGGATTCAGAGACCCGGACTGACTGACTTCTCTCTACGATATGGTGCGCTCGTTAACATGTATGTAAGCAATGCGATTTGGTCTCGAGCGTGAAGTGTACTGTCGGTATTGATTGTTGCGGTGAGAAGGAACATTGACACGGTCATGCCCTTGGTCATCGTGGGAAAGATGACAGCACTCTTTCTGCTACTTTCGTCAGGCTCATGCGCGACTGGCGACATCGATGGCGTTGATGACCGCGGTACGTGCTAATTACAGCGATTTGAGTTGTCCTTTAATTTATTGTACACAGGGAATTTTCCTACAACAAGCCTTCACTACATCGTCGCCGCCATGGACTCGGAGGCCAATGACGATGCTATAACTAGGACAAACAGCGATTGAGCAGTTCAAGGTGACATGCATACACCGACTCGCCGTATGTCACCGATTTTCTTCGAAAGACGAGCGAGAAAAAATTGAAAAGACGCATAGAAATTAAGGCGAATTGACCTGGAATTTGGGGCGTTCGGGTAGCGCGCGTTGACCACATCCGCGCTCAAGCGATGTGAGCAACATAGACGCCGTTAACGACGCGAAAGCTCTTCAACCGAGAGCCCAACCGACCAGAGTTCTGCGCGTACCACTTTCGGTCTGCCTTGGCCGCCATGCGGAGTGTAACGCCATCCCAGCTGTCTCCAAGAAGAAGGCATGATAACAGGACGTTATTCTCTGGTGCGTTGGGTGACAGTACGGTATGGCGGCGGTTGATCAAATAGGCGAGTGGGATAGTTTGCGCGAGATGGCCATCAAGAATCAACCTCCATCATCACTCCACTGATCATCCCGGCGAGACCATCGCTCCTAGAGGCAAGACCGAGCTAGCTATAGAACATCCCATACGTCGTGGTGAGCTATCAACAATCAACCTCTGTCATTACTACCGCACTGATCATTTCGGCGATACTCCTACAGGCAAGATTGGGCAAACTATAGAACATCTAACGTGTCACGGGCGTATACTGAGTGGCATCAATAATCAATTTCTATCACTACTACCACATTGATTCCGATGAGGACGCCGCACTCGGGCTCTGGCGTTGAAAACCATCGAAAACACTAGCAGATAGGTGATCGGAGACGATCAGTTTATCCATCATCAATGTTTTGTCGCCTTAATCTCACCTACTAGGAAGTTCCGTTACTTTTCATGAGTACACAGCAGGCGCGTATCATTCATCTTCATCTCATCATGGGCACACTCTAATAGTAGTAGAACAAGCAGACCCGTGTTCTTCGCGGCTTCAAGGCCTTCGTACCTCATGATTATTGACATGCACCATGCATCTTTCCTTTCTATTGGAGGACTTTGCGCGCGCACCAACGATGAATGCTTATGACTCATTGTGTATGGCGAACTTGAAGGGACCGAGTCGCATGCCTTCCTGCTCTCCATTTGCAGATTTTTTTAGAATTTACCGGTGTCTTGAATTATCTACAGGCAGGCACCCACTCGGATGTGCCATTAATAAATGGGAGACGCGGGTTTTGTGGCTTTGCTCAGACGGTCAACCAGGCAGGTACCATTACTTCTCCATTTGGGGACCTCTTCGTTCTAACGGCGGGGGTATTCATGACGGGAAGTCGTAAGGCGGCTTCCGACTTTGCCATATACTCCCGATCAAGAGATGGCGTTGAAACTGGAGTATATAACGCCCATGGTAAATGCGATTTCCTTCAGTGTGCTCCATCTTGTCCTTTCATCTTCCCAGGCTTAAAAGCAGGGAAATATTAATCATATTTTCTTGCGGCTGCACGGTCGTCGTACACAACCCGAGCTCAATAATACTCCTGCTCATCAGGGTGCTACCCGACATTGACCGCCAAGACTGTCGCCGAT
>QLPD01004106.1:0-13953 GCA_003314085.1 Hymenopellis raphanipes
GAGGAATATCGCTTTGTGGAAAGGGAGGACCTGCCGGTTGTCTTCCACGAGGAGTATGCGCCGTCGCTCCACAGTGTTGATTTCGTGGAACGACCGCTGTATTAATCAGAGGGAGCAAGAGGTTGAGGATTAAGTAGATGAAGTGTAGGTCTAGTGGTTGTTGAAAAAGTTATTGGACAATTTGCACAGACCAACAGGAAAGACTAATGTCAGTTGCTCAGTAGAAATAATTCCCTACGTTTTGCTCGCGGCTCTTGAACACTTCATGTAATCATTTGTAGGAAAGAACGATGTGATGTAGATGCTCCTCGTATCAAGCAATTTCGCGCGGTGGTTTCGTTGAAATTCAATTTAGCTTGAGAACCTGTTTGCTTTGCTTCACATTCGCGACAAAGCGACCAAGTCCTGTTGCGACTTACCATGTAAGTTAAGTACAGTCGCTACAGCTCGGAGGATTTCGATCTGACCTCGGATTAACAGTTCTATTTACATCCACCTCGCTTGATTCCTGAAAGAACGCGTCCATATATGGGACACCCATGACTCTGCATCGAACGTGTCCATATAGTGTAGTATGCAAACTCGTTTCTATTGCGCAGTAGCTCGCGATGGCTGAGCCTCGCGCCACAAGTATCTACCACCCAATGTCACACGTACATCGCGCATTCCCCCGTATGCCAGCTTCCCACCGAAATCGTCCAGGTCATCTTCATCGAGGCGTACACGTCCTACCATCACTGCAGCCGCGATGTTTGCGCGTTTGATTCTGCCAGATTTGGAGGAAGAGCGCCCGCTCGAGGATGTGACGTTGGGGATCGAAGGTGTGGAGTGTGAGGAGACTCTGTTCGTGTTTTGGAGGAAGCACAGTGCTCCGAATATTTACAGCTTTCACGTTGTAGAACGTCGTCTCAGTTAGTGACAGAACAGCAAAGATGATGGAATCCCGTATTATTATTGTCACCAACTGTACAGTATTAAATCGACAATCACCACAGGCTCGCTCGAACGCCGCTCTTTCTGAGCTCCTGCTCTTTCTGAGCTCCTGCAAGTGGTCCAATACAGCGGGCGCCAATTCGCCTCCGTTTCGTCTACCCAGCACGACCGAAGACAGACTCGATGTCCCTTCTCCGTCACTAACCCGCGACGACAGCATGGCCATTAGACTGTCGTCTGGATGGCGGTCTTCCGCCCACACAAGCTCCAGCACCTCGAGCTGGGGAATAAGAGAATGGTGCGTCATCGCTGGGATGAGCTCAGTAAGGAGAGGAGGCCCCGAGATGGCTTCGATGACGGTGAGGCTCCGCAGCGTCGACATTGCCTGGAGCGCTTGTACAAGAGTCTCCGCCATTGGAGCGGCGAGACATACGTGCTGCGCTGGATATTGGCCATGCATCGTAAGACTGAACGAATCGAGTGTGCACTTGGAGTTTTGCAAGAGTTTGGGAACTGCTTCCAACAAGTTGAACCACGAGCGACCACGTTCGCGTCCATCTGTATCCGCAGGGTCTCGAGCCACAATCGTGAGCGCCTTCAGGCCAGGAATAGACACCCTTTCAAGAAAAGTTCTCAAATACGTCGTCCAGACCTCCGGATTGAGAACGAGGTGCGTAATTGATGGTGAAAGCAAGGAAGTCTCTCGACGCGATCTATGACTCAACCGAGGACTCGAAGGGTACATAACAAGGGTCGAATTTCCGTCCTTGCTATCAGGGAATGAATGATTTAGGGATACAAGGCAGTCCAAGTCCTCTCGATTCGTATGCAACTCGGAAACATTTGTTGGTAGCCTGCAATTCCGCCAGAGCCAATTATCTTCAGCCTCGTTCAGATCCAGGCGTGTAAGATGGGGCGCATTTTGGAAAGCGGAGGGGAGTTTTTCGGAAAGATACACGCTGTTTTTCAGCGCTAATGTGAGAGACTCAAGAAGGGGAAGTCCGAGTCCCTCCTTTGTCGTATGGTCGGAAAGCAACCATAAATCCTCCTTCTCGACATGAAACTCGACAGCTATCCAACGTCTGAACGTGCTGAAGATTTCATGCATAGCTTCCACGTGGTCCTGATATGCCAGCTCACGTTCATCTGGCGTTAATTCGAAGCCCGAACAGTCGGACCCATCTTCCGAGTGAGGCAGCACACGATCTTCAAGGTCAATGCACGGTTTATCGATCTTGAGGGATATCGGAAGCTCTCCGCATCGTTCAAGATAATACTTGAATAGCGCGCATGCCTCTGGTTTCGGTCCTGCATAAATATGTGTCCACAAGCGCGGAGTAGCCATGGCAATGTCTCGCCACCTGGAGCAGACAAGACTGATGCTAAGCGGGGTTTTGTGGTATTCGGGCTCGTAGGACGTGCAGGCGAAAGTGAATATGAGGGAAAGAAGTTCAGTGGGAAGTTGTCGTATGGGGGTGCGGGTTATGTACGCGCGGGTTTGGCGGATGTGGTAATCCAAATGCGCACGATGCTTTTCGAGAGTCGCAAGTAGGGTCTCCACGCGCTGCATCTCTACTGCCAAGGCAGCGGACTCGGAGATAGGGTCAGAAAGACCAGTTTCCAGTGTGAGAGCGTCAGTTTGAGAGATGTTTTGGTATGCCCTGAAAGTGTTGGTGGCAAAGGGAAGGGTATAGGGAAGGGTATAAGATTTCAATGTCATGGATGCATAACATTTCGGGCAGATTTCAACGGAGGTATTCAATTCAGATGACATTTTGGCCTAGGAGAGTTCAGACAACATCAGATTCCCGTAAAATTGACGTACACAACTACGCGTTAACCGCAATAAAAGTGTTGACAACTGGTTGTTCTGTTCAGAAAACACCTGTATCGTTGTAATCAACAATGGGAGTTCAGTCGAGTCTAGTTCACTCACCGGCGAAAAATTGCAACTCTGTGCTTTCAAGGGACAAGGAACTAGATGGATGCAACAGCAAGAGGCAAGAAGCACCAGTTTGGCTTTGTTTAGATCGGAGGCTGCCACCCGGAAATCTGTCTCCGTCAATTATGGAGCAACACCATACTCGGGAAGCGCCGTCTGCGCCGGCTGAGAACCTTGCTTGTGTTAAATAGATTGAGGGTATGAAAACATTGATCAGTACTACATTTGTCAGAACAGACTAATTTTCATGCAGTATCAGGAAGATGTATGAATGGAAATATGATGCATTGTACGGACAGTAGACCTACAGATCCTTGTGTACTTGCTTACTGTCATTTATGCGCTTGTCGTGACAGCACCCTCCTTGCCCGCCGTACTGACTTCGTTTGTCAGGTTGTCGTCGCTGATTGCCACTATTTCTCGACGCACGCATTGTCTTCGCGCTGTAGTGTCACGCTGATTGCACCATCCTCGCTTTTAGGACCGGCTCATCTGTCACTTCATCCTTGTCCGGATGACTCTCGTAAAAGTTGTATTTGTGGACGATGGGTGACTCGTCGCGTCATCTTCGCCCATCTGTATCCTCTTCGCCTCTCTTCGCTCGTCCAATGGTGGTGGCTAGTCACATCGTCCAACCGTCATATCTGGTTACAGTTTTCTGCACTCGTGGTATCGTCGCAGTCATTGTCCGTTGCATTGTCTTGAGGATGACCGTATTGCTTTGCGGTTGTAATTTTTTTGATCGAGTTTGGCACGAATCCTTGGAGAGTCGAGCAGAGCAGTCCACCGAGTCCTTCCATTATGGCTTGGATGTTGGAAATAAAGTCGCGTCTTCATTCGCGTCGGGGATGTGTATATCGTCGTGGATCGTGTGTCCTCCGCCCAGAGTCTGCATTTTAACGGGTGTTGATATCGTTCTGGGATTCGGGTCATCACCTCTGCAGTACGTACGAACCGTCAGTGTCGTTGCGGATGTTTTTGTACAGGCCGCGGGAAAGACAACATGACAAAACACCGACAGAAGGGACATAGAAGAGCAGAAGTTCACGACAGCTTGAATTTGAGGCATGGTAGCATAGTAAGTACTTTGCTTACATGTAGTGGAAGCTGACGCGCTGACGGTGAGATGAGATTGAGAAGACAAGTTTAAGTGACTGATTAGATACCGATCGGAAATCGCGGTGTTTGTACATGTGTACAGGACACTACCCGACGGCTGAATTTCCAGTTTCGAAGGACCTTGACAAGCAAGGTAATGATCGTAAGTATTTTCATACCTACATAGAGTGCAGTATGCAAACTCTTTGTTAGTGTGCAGCTCGCCGCGGCGACGGAGAACGCGACTGAGCCTAGTACCTCTACTCCCGCCACTTCATACTCCGAGTCCTCGCCGTTTGAAAAGAACATGATCGCGACAGCTTTCTATGCGCCTAGCCCAGAGGACGTACAGGTCATAACCGCCGGCCTTGGGCAGCCAGATCGCGAACTCCTTGACCTGGAAACTGAACGTGCATATCTTGCGACACACCACCACGCGTACATTGCGCCTTCTCCCATCCGTCAGCTTCTCACCGAAACATGTCATCTTCATCGAGGCGTACCATCGCTAAGAATACGAAATGCCCCTGGACATTAACTGGGTTTTTGGATGTGGCGCTAGATAGCTTTGCTAGGGACAAACCTCTATTTCGGAGGGCACAAATAGTACAGCTTCTTCATACCTCCCGTTCTCGATCCAAATCAAGGTCCCCGATCAAAACAGAACGAAGACCATGAGTGGGATTCGTACGAAGAGACGCGAGATCATCATGTTGAGGGACGTCGAGCTGTATCTGGGCATGGCGGACCTGTTGTTGCTTGATGATGCTCGCTTGAGTTGCTCAAGTCTGTGACATTGGGGGTTATTCAATGCTCTCTCTTGCATATCCAGAAGAAAGACTATATTATGTACAGCATGAAAAAATTTGACAATTACCACAGACTTGCTTGGACACCGCGTCTCCTGAGTTTCTGCAAGTGGTCTAAAACTCTGCGCTTGAATTCGGCTCCATTGCGTCTTCCCAGAACGACCGAAGAAAGACCCGATGTCCCTTCTCCACCGCCAACGCGCGATGACAGCATGGTCATCAGATTGTCATCTGGATGGCGGTCTTCCGCCCACACAAGCTCCAACGCCTCGAGCTGGGGAATGAGACCACAGTGCAACATCTCCGGGACGAGTTCAGTAAGGAGAGGGGGCCCCGAGATTGCTTCAATGACAGTGAGGCTCCGCAGCTCTGGCATCGCCTCCAGCGCTTGTAGAAGAGTCATCGCCATTGAAGCAGCGAGACAGACATGCTGCGTTCGATATCGGCCATGCATCGTGAGATTGAATGATTCGAGCGGGCATTTGGTCTTTAGTAAGAGTGTGGGAACTGCCTGCAACACGTTCATCCAAAACTCAGGAAGTTCGCGCCCATCTCTACGACCAGGGTCTCGAGCCACAATCGTAAGCGACTTGAGGCTAGGAATAGACGCCTCCCTAAAAAAACGCTTCAAGCCCGTCGTCCAGACCGTCGTATCAAAGACGACGTGCGTGATTGATGGTGAAAGCGATGTGTTGTGATATCTGTCGTCCAAGTAAGGACACGGTGTGTATATGACGAGGGTTGAATTTCCAATGAATGAAGGATTGAGGGCGGCCAGGCATTCCAAGCCGTGTCGATTCGTGTGTAATTCGGATACGTTTGTTGGTAGCCCGGACTGCCGACACAAATTACTCTCAGCCTCGTTTAGGTCCAGGTATGTAAGACGGGGCGCATTTCGAAAAACGGAGGGGAGTTTCTCGAAACGATCCACGTTGTTTTTCAGTGCGAAGGTGAGAGACTCAAGAAGGGGGAGTCCGAGACCGTGCCGTGTCGTATGTTCCGAAAGCAAATCTAAATCCTCCTTCCCCACATGAAACTCGACGGCTATCCAACGTCTGAACGTGCTGAAGATTTCATGCATAGCTTCCATGTGGTCCTGATCTTCCGGCGCACTGCTGTCAGCTGGCGTTGATTGAAATTCGAAGCCCGAATACGGCGAATAGTTGAACCAATCTTCCGAGTCAGGACGACCTTCAATGCACGGTTTATCGATCTTGAGTGATATTGGAAGTTCTCCGCATCGTTCAAGATAATACTTGAACAGCGCGCGTGCCTCCGGTTTCGGTCCTGTATAAATATGTGTCCACAAGCGCGGAGCAGCCATGGCAATGTCTCGCCACTTGGAGCATACAAGACTGATGCTGAGAGGGGTTTTGTGGTATTCGGGCTCGTAGGACGTGCAGGCGAAAGCGAATACGAGAGCAAGAATTTCAGTGGGAAGCTGGCGTATGGGGGAGTGGGTTATGTACGCGCGAGTTTGGCGGATGTGGTAATCCAAATGCGTATAATGCTTCTTGAGAGTTACAAGGATGGTTTCCACGCGCTGAATCTCTACGGCTAGAGCAGCATACTCGGCGCTGGGATCAGAGAGGCCGCTTTCTAGTATGATAGCGTCACTTCGAGAAAGATAATGGTATGCCCGGAAAGCATTGGTGGCAAAGGGAAGTGTATAGGATTTCAGTATCATGGATGCACAACATTTCGGGCAGATTTCAACGGAAATATTCAAATTAGATGTCATTTTGGCCTAGGAGAGTTCAGACAACATCAGATTCCCGTAAAATCGACGTACAGAACTACGCGTTGACCGCAATAAAAGTGTTGACAACTGGTTCCTATGTTTAGAAAACGCCTGTATGTATAGTTATAATCAACGATTGGAGTTCAGTTTAGTCTGGTTCACTTACCGGCGAAATATTGCGACTCTGTGCTTTTAAGGGACAAGGAGCTAGATGGATGGCAAGAGGCAAGAAGCACTAGTTTGGCTTTGTTTATATCGGAGGCTGCCACCCGCAAATCCATCTCCGCCTCGCGTACTTTGACTTGTACAGTACCCTGACAGTACCCCAGATAGAACGCGTTAATTATGGAGCAACATCCTCACTCTTCATCGTGAATATTTTCATACCTACGTATAGTAATGCGATATGCAAACTCTTTGCTAGTGTGCAGCAGGTCGCGACGGCCAACGCGACTGAGCCTAGTATCTCTACTCCCCGCACATCCTACACTTCGCCGTTTGAAAAGAATGTCGCAAGAGGGTTTCATGCGCCTAGCCCAGAGGATGCGCAGGTCATAACCGCTGGCCTTGAACAGCCAGATCGCGAACTTCTAGACCTGGAAACGGAGATCGCGCAGACCACAGCCAAGTTGAACGCGCTAAAAAGGCGCCGCGCGCATCTCCTAAGGCAGACCACCCAATGCCACGCGTACATCGCGCCTTCTCCGATCCGCCAGCTTCCCACAGAAATCCTCCAACTCATCTTCATCGAGGCGTGCACCTCCTACCATCGCTACGAGTACGAACTGCCCCTAGACATTAGTTGGACCTGCTGGAAATGGCGCCAAGTCGCGTTGGCTACCCCCGCCATATGGACGAATATTTATTTCGGGGGGCACCAGTGGTACCGTCTCTTCGACATCTACGCGCGCCGCTCGAGGGGTCTGCCGCTCTCCATCAAAATCAAGGTCCCCTACCAACGACGGCCTTCTGAGAGTGATGCCGGTGAGTGGGACCAGTATGAGGAGACATATGAACACCATTTCGATATCATGTTCGAGGTGTTTAGCACGTATCGGCGTTGGAGGGATGTCGAGCTGTATTTGGGCATGGAGGATCTGAAGTTGCTTGATCTTTGCGCGTTTGATTCGGATTTGGAGGAAGAGGGCCCACTCGAGGAGCTGGAGAGTGTGACGCTGGGGATTGAAGGTCATGACTATTTGGAGAGCGATGACATTCCGTTCGCGTTCCGGAAAAAGCATGCTCCGAATCTTTACAGCTTCGACGTTGTAGAACGTCCTCTCAGTTAGTGACAGAACAGTAATGATGATGGAATCCCATATTATTATCGTCACCGACTGGATGGTTAACAGTTTGAAATCAACAATTACCACAGGCTTGCTCGAACACCGTTCCTTCTGAGTCCCTGCAAGTGTTCCAAGACTGCGGGCGTGAATTCACCTCCATGCCTTCTTCCCAGAACGACCGAAGACAGACCCGATGTCCCTTCTCCGTCACTAACTCGCGACGAGAGCATGGCCATCAGACTGTCGTCTGGATGGCGGTCTTCCGCCCACACGAGCTCGAGCGCCTCCAGCTGGGGAATAAGAGAATGGTGCATCATCGCTAGGATGAGCTCAGTAAGGAGAGGAGGCCCCGAGATGGCTTCGATGACGGTAAGGCTCTGCAGCTTCGACATCGTCTCCAGCGCTTGTACAAGAGTCGTCGCCATTGGAGCGGCGAAACAGACGTGATGCGCCCGATATCGGCCATGCATCGTGAGATTGAACGAATCGAGCGTGCATTTGGAGTTTTGCAAGAGTTTGGGAACTGCTTCCAACAGGTTGCCCCATGGATCGCGCCCAGTTGTAGGGTCTCGAGCTACAATCGTAAGCGCCTTGAGGCCAGGAATCGACACCTCCTCAAGAAATCTCTTCAAGATCGCCGTCCACACCTCCGGATTGAGCACTAGGTGCGTGATTGCAGGTGAAAGCGAATCAGTCTCTGGACCCCATCTATTGCTCAACCAAGGACTCGAAGGGTACATGACAAGGGTCGAGTTTCCGTCCTTGCTAGCAGTGAATGAGATGAGGGGCGCCAGGTCGCCCAAGTCGTCTCGATTCGTGTGTAATTCGGAAATGTTGCCTGGTAGCCCGGGTCTCCACCAACTAAACGCAGTCTCGTTCAGGTTCAGATATGTGAGATGGGGTGCATTCTGAAAAGCGGAGGGGAGTGTATCGGCAATATATGTACTGTTTTTTAGTGCCAATGTGAGAGACTCCAGGATGGGAAGTCCGAATTGCTCTTTCGTGGTGTAGTGGGAAAGCAATTCCAAGTCCTCCATCCCCACATGAAACTCGACCGCTATCCAACGTCTGAATGTGCTGTAGATTTCATGTATTTCATCCACGTGGTGTGCTATAGGACTAGCACTTCCATCTGGCGTCAGTGCCAAGCCGGCCCGAAGGGGACGGTCTTCAATGCACGGTTTATTGATCTTGAGTGATATCGGAAGCTCTCCGCATCGTTCAAGATGATACCTGAACAGCGCGCGCGCCTCCGGTCCCGACCCTATGTAGATATTGGTCCACAAGTGTGGAGCTGCCAGAACAATGTCTCGCCACTTGGAGCATACAAGACTGATGCTCAGAGGGGTTTTGTGGTATTCGGGCTCGTAGGACGTGCAGGCGAAAGCGAATACGAGAGCAAGAATTTCAGTGGGAAGCTGGCGTATGGGGGAGTGGGTTGTATATGCGCGAGTTTGGCGGATGTGGTAATCCAAATGCGCACGATGCTTCTTGAGGGTCGCCAGGAGGGATTCCACGCGCTGGACCTCCACCGCTAGGGCAGCAGACTCGGAGATGGGGTCAGAGAGACCGCTTTCCAGTGTAAGACCGTCATCACGAGATAGATTATGGTATGCCCGGAAAGCATTGGCGGCAAAAGGAAGGGTATATGATTTCAATGTCACAGTGGCACAGCATTGTGGGCAAAGTTCAACAGAAGTGTTTAAATCAGAGGACATCTCGGCCTACTGAATAGAGCTGAGATAACATAAGGTTCCTGTGAAATCGACTTACGGTAGTATGTGTTGGCGGCAATTGATCGATGCAAGTCCCTAGTTCGAAAACGCCTATATATCGTTGCATTTAAATGGTGGTCGAGGTTCAGCTGAGTCTGATTCGCTTACCTCCAACTTTGCTCTTGGGGGACTGGAACCTTCGAAAAGAGATGAACGTGTAATTCAACAGTAGCGACTGTTTGACATTGTTTATCTTAAACGCTGCCCCTTGGACCTGTACCGCGTTCGCGTCCAAGACGTTACACTGTAATGCTTCAGAGGACGGACCTATCACCCGTCGAACAAGGATACTGTTGATGAATATTAATAACCCTTAACCTGAACGATAAGTACTTGCAGATGAAACTTGAGGTTTATCACTGCCAGTTCCTGTGGCTGGATGCATGAATGATGGTTATCCATGCTCTCAATTAGCACAACCCGCTGGGAGAAGCGCTTCTTGTGTGTTTCTGCGTCAGTAATATACTGCCCTGGAAAGGTACGTACCTCGAGTTCGCATCCGACTCGTCCGCACTATCGGTAATCTGATTTCGACAGGACAAAGAGGAACAATCTCCTCCCGTAACGATTCACTTTACGAGAGGCGTCGAAAATTCTCGCCGTCTAATCAGACAGATCGTCAAGTTCAATTAAGTAGGCTTCGAACAAAGTGTTTTCGTCATCGTCGTCGCCTGGTTACATTTCAACAGTATGCTGACACTTCGTCAACGTCTGTCGAACGCAACCTACACAGTGAGCTAAATCATCACTGTAGCACGAGGAACCACGTCAGATACGACAACCTTTTTAACAATACGCATCAGCACTGGCAGGACCACCTTCCCATCTTTCTTGCAACTACTCACACACTCACTTCCCTACTACAAGCCCGGAACGGCCGACAATGAGCTCCTCCGCTTCTTCAAACACGCTCTCTGCTTCCATGTCGAGCACGTTCACCTTTCCATCAGCATCTTCGTCGTACGCGCTTTTCGCTCTTACCCTGACCAACCTCACCACGGACATCGATAGCCCAACAAGCGTCCCATCCACGATGAATTCATTCCATCTCCCAACATGGAGCATCGTCTTAATCGCTGTTGGTCAGTCACATCGTCCGCTTTGTCTTTCGTTCAAGACTGATTTTGAGCAGTGGGATTCACCAGTGTTGCTGGCGGCGCATATACGAGATGGAGGCGCCAGGACCGCGTGCTAGTTGTTCGGAACGAAGTCATATATACCCCGGCGACGTATCGAGTTACATATGCCACGGTGGACGTGGTCCGCGTGTAGTTGCTAACGGTACGACAATACACGACAGCTTCATATTGAATCTTGCAGGGCCCTAATGAGATGTTGTCAGTTCCGAATCTTATCTCTATGAAGCAGCCCACCCCAGGGAGAAGTATTAATTGAGACAATGGGATCTACTCAAGTGGACAAGAACGCATCCAGTCTCGAAGAGAACGGAAGGTCATGCTTGAGTACATCCTCCTTTACGCTAGCGACAACGAACATGAGTGGAGCGGTGGCGCCGTCGCGTCTTGTAGGAACGAAGACCAATCCCTGGGGCAACATTGCAAGCATGGTCGTCACAGCTTCTCTAAAAACGCATCAAACTTGCCGGGCGTAGGCAACAACGCCTTGCATTCAGGCCCTCAAGAAAGAAAATCCGGATTTTCCACACCTGTAGCTCGGCGCAAATGCGAAAACGCAGTCGACCGTTCCCCGAAGGTCATGACCCGCATCACTTTGGCTACTGCCAGACGGTCTAGGACCTGCACGACGTCTAGCACCTGATTCGATCGATAGGGCACCGTCCACGCGAGATATGATGGAAAAGCAATGGAGTTCGAGTTGCCAAGTCCGCCGTGGAATAGTACCACCGGTAGGCTAGGGAGGCCATAATAAATCCTGGCGTAGTCTTCGATTTTGACATAACGTGACTACTCCCTCTAGGCAGGTCCTACACGATGGTACAAGGTGAATAGGAAGACCGTACCTCTCCCGTAGTTATCAAAACACTGCATATCCCGTCAGAACGAACGAAAGAATCGTCTGGACGAGGTGCTTGGTGAAGGAGTGTTGATATAGGCGATGGAGAGGTTGACAAGGTGCAGCGAACCGTTGAGCTCGGTGTAGCTAGATACATTCAAAACATCAGTATGTGTTCTGCTTTTTGGTCAGTTCCATTTCATATGCGAATGTAAAGAAAACGGCCACCGTCTGTTGAAGGCGCGCGCCTCCTACATACAGCTTCACGGTTATCCTGGCGTGTAGGTTGCTGTCGCTAGAGCCGCGCTTGGAAATTCGGCATCCGAGTACCTTCAAATGCGCGTAATTTTGTAACCATTTAGATGCTACCAACTAGTTCATAGAAGTGGGGGAAATGACATGGTTGCCTATAAAATTTGAAACCTTGAGGGAGAATGAGAACAGAGATGATTGAGCAACAAGTACACGATGGTAGCCTGCAAAGGGCTGGAATAGTTTTCGGAATAACGGCCCGAAGCCGAAACCTTGTTGTCTCCAGTCAACACACGCGTTCAATAATGCTGAGCTCGTTCTTCCGTATCTTCGAGGCTAAGCTTACAATTTTCCCAGCTCTTTAATGTTCAATGTTCGATGTTTATTCTTCGATATCTTTGAATCAGGATGTGAACTTTTGCGCTGGATGCAAGTTGGATAACCTTTCGAACTCGTCTACAACGACCTTATTGACTCAGGTGTTCCCTCTCCCGATTGGTTGCGCTGCGACAAGACGGGCGATGTGAATTCGATCTACCGCCGGCCGCATTCGAGTCTCTTGTGTAGCAGGTTCACATGTGTTCTCGGTGTCAGAAAAAGACAGACATGTAAGAGATGGGGACGGTGGCGAAAGTGGCCTCGTTGCAAATTACAACTCCGGGTGAACCGCATGGCAAGACAATCGGCTCTGAGAAGTTTGACCGATCGATGATGCTTTGTGTAAGACGCTGAGGCCTCAGACTCGAGCCTTGGTGTTTGTGTCTTTCCCAATTCTTCTCTGCAGTCCGTACCGTGGCCAAGTTTTTCGGTAAGCTTCAAAGGCACCCCTGCAATTAGTGCCCACTAATCCACTGTATCTCCAAGGACCACGTTTATCATGAACATGCCTGTTTTACCCCCAGAGATCGTGGAGTTGATTGTTGACCATATTACGGACCATCATTGTCTGCTAAATTGCGCACTCATATCACGAACATGGGTCGTACCCTGCCAGCGCGCCCTCTTTCGCGGCCATCATTTGTACGAATCTCCTGGCGCAATTCCCCTCCTCCTCCTCCACCTCCAACGCTCTCCCCACCTCCAAAATTTCATCCAACGACTGTCAATCGTCCTCCCGACCTACTACTACCACATCAAGACACCTGCCGAGTATCTGTCCTCCCTCGCTGCCTTATTCCCCCTTACGCCTCGTTTAACCTATCTCCATATCACATTCAACAGATTCCGACTCTGGGATGCCCACGACCGCCAATTGGTCGAAACCTTCAGCGCTTTCCTACAGACTTCTGCATCCCTTACAGACCTTGTCGTCAAAAATCTTCGAGATGAAACCGATTTTCAACAAATGTTCACATACTTGGAAGGTACCCACGTTAGACGCGTCTCGTTGTACGCGGAGCGTAATCAAACGATCAATCCGCTTCCAGTGTATTTCTTCGACTCGACACGAAGTGTCGTACACCTTCCCGCCATTGAGGTCCTTTGTATGGAGTTGGACTACTGCTTCACACTGCACAGTGCCCTCAAATTCTGGCTCCGCCAACACCCCGCAATGTTTCCCAATTTGAGACACTTCGAGATTGTGGTCGGCAAGGCTTCCCACATAAACTGTTTGTTTCGTGATATCCTGCAACCTGCAGCTCTCCGTTTGGAATCATTCACACTGGAACTGTTGTATCGTTCGTGATTCTCTGCTATGAAGATGCCCGATGCAATCCTGACGAAACCATTAGAAATTGACCGTAATCTACCAAGTGATTATGATGCAACCCTCTTCGAAGGTCTCCCCTTCGAGCATTTCAAGCTACGCATCTGTGACATCGGTACTCGGAGCCTCATAGAGCGGAGACTCCTCAACTGGCTCTCCTCAATGTTCCGCTACCTCACCGTTTCGGGCTCAACAGTACATTTCACGGAGCTCACATTGACATTCACCAATCTTGAATATGCCCAGTGGAGAACACTTGATGACTACCTGAAGGCTGTTTCAACCGAGTGCAGAGCACTCGACGAAGCACTGTCCCATCCGGCATTCAGCGGCGTGCAGCGCATTCACTTGGAGGATAACTGGAAGAGAACTCTCATCACCGACCAGGCGCATCCGGAGCTCGCATCCGTGATACGGCGCACTTTGCCGTGCCTT
>QLPD01004112.1:0-16573 GCA_003314085.1 Hymenopellis raphanipes
TACGATGCATTTACTTACTCACGGAGTCGATATACATTTTCTGTTTGTAAACGAAACAAGGTTTGTCTCCCGTCAAGTTGCTAGACGGAATCGTTCTGCTGATGCGTTAGGTCCAGGTCGGTTCCAAAGCCTATTCGCGTCGTAGTGTGACTCAAGCTTCGACATCACTGCCTTAGGAAGTTACTTGGCCCATGTTTTCTGATAGAAGCAACAGCTAGCATGCACAAATGCGTCGAACAAAGCTTATTGCTGTTTCAAAAAATAATGACAATCACAAAAAAAATAAAAATGAGAGAAGACCCACCTCGAATGAGGTCATTGGAAGTCGTGCACCAGTCGGAAGCATGGTCGGAAGCGTCGGCACGTTGGTCAACTGCTCGGCGGTGACCCAAAAAAGGTAATTTTTGGTTTTCGGTGTCCTCGGACAAGTCCAGGCACAGCGAGCATGACTCAATGACATCACCCGAGCTAGGTCTTCTCTTCTCTTTTTTATTTTTGCGATTGTCATTATTTTCGGAAACAGCAATAAAATACTCGTTCGGAGGTCCAAGGTCGGAGCGACAGCTGTTTGACATACTTATAAGAAAGAAACCTCCCGGGTATACAATCTAGAGAATTGAACAGTAATGACGATAATCCTTCGCGATAGTCCCTCTCCCTCCGAGCCCGCCGCAAGCGAGGAGGTACCGAAAGAGGCACTGTACGCTATTCTGATCATCTGCCTCTGTAAGTCGTTTCCACCTTATGTCTACTATATCGTGAACCCGCTCTGACTCTCGTCTAGTAGTCGCCCTCTCCCTAGTGATGTACGCTATGGCGAGGGTCGCCAAATACTGGGGCATCAATCGCGATGTGGCGAGGGAGCATATCGCCTCTATCGTAAAGGCAGTCTACCGCACCTTGGGCACGTATAGCGCTCCTGGGCTGGCAGGGGCTCAATACCCACTCCACACGTTTCCCCCGAACGTGCCTCCCGGTTCCAGTGCGACGCATCCTAGCACAGGCGGCCTAATGCCCCCTGCTGCTGTCGCTCAGGGCACAGTCACCAGTACGAGCGGATAATCGCCGTACAGGCTTTTCCATTTCCTTATTCTTTCATCTATTCGTTCATCGTCGCATTGCTGTTATATTGTTTTCCTTGGGCTTTCGTGTTTGTTTAAATGCTATCCACTCGCCGGCACAACCTGTGTATCATTAGTCTCCGCTGCATTGACGTGTTCAAATTACATCCATTTCGCATTGGGTTCGGCCGCCAGCGTCAGTGATCAAACTGTCCACTGCACTACCTCCAGTACCGAGTGAGAAACGTGTATGATGGCATTCTGACCAGCAGTGCCCCCCAAGCCTGTGTTCATCAATAGATCAACTGACTTTGCGAAAGGACTATCCAAAAAAGTTATACTTCTCCAGTGAGCAGTGGGTACGTTGAAAGCCAAGGTCCGGCTGTGATACTGCTCAGAGAATCGATGGACAGATCCTGTCATTTCGGGACTCATCAAACCCGGGAGACGCATGATTCGTCTGTGAACCTTTAGAAGTTCACGAAAAAGATATCTGCTACTCCGGCAGAATGAGCTCATAAAAATCAGAAGCCAGTATATCCTCGTCCTGTAAGAGAGATGGAAGGTTTGAGTACAAGGGATGCTAACAAAGTAGAGAGGGGCTGCCGCCACGATCACCCGACGCCACACGAACCGGTGGAACTAGATTATCAGTGACCGCCGAAGATGTATGCCACATATCCCATAAATTAGACATAAATATCTACAGTATAGCGTGAAATCACCAATGGTCATGAAAAGAGAATGAATTGTCCAATATTGTATATCATAAATTCTTCTGAATGCGCAACGGTGCCGTATAAGAAGGAAAAACAGTCGTCGTAGTCGAAATAGGAACATCCACAAGCTCCGCCTCCGACGCTATCGTGTCCATGCGCCTCGCCCTTACGTCCTCCCATTTCCGCCTCGTTGTCTTCAAGTGTCTGTACCCAACCGGATCCCGCTCTCTCATCTCCTCTTCTTCCTCGTCGGACGGGCTGTCCACAAACGACTTTATAGAATCCGACCGTTCAATCCTCGACACCGTTGTCCCATTCCGGCCCAGATCCACGCCCCCCTGGGCTCTCTTCTTCACGAGCGTGGCGATGAACTTGGTTGGCGCACGGTTAAGCTCGGACTCTTCCGAAACGGACAACTCGGATTGACGGTCAAGAATGGGCGGGAGTCTCGGGATGGGGGGAACGGGAGGAATGGGTGAGGGCGCTGAAACGTTAAGGGTATGGCGGTGGCGTGCGGTGCTTGCGCTGGCCTGGCTATATACACTGGCACTATCCGACGTGCCCGAGGTAATGCCTGAAATGGGAGTGTCCATGACCGCTACTGCCACTGGGCGCGTGGAAGTATAATTGGACGTTGACACGGCCTGTTGGGCAGTAGATTCACCCGGGATAATGAGAGGAGGGAGGATCTTGGGACTGCGCGGAGGAGGAGAGTACGAATGTGACCGTCGATGAGGGTTGGAGGTCTCGCGCATGAAAGGGACGGGTAATGTGTCCATATTGATGACCGACGAGGAGGGCGGGCGTGGAGTAAGCGTGGGCGTGTTGGAGAACGATGGCGATGGGCGACGATACTTCTCCTCCTCCTCTGGCGCTGTTTGTATGAGCGAGGAATAACGTGCGGTGGACGTGAGGGGCGGTGCGGCAGACCTGAACGTCTCCGGTGCAAAGTGGAACGTGGATGGCGCATCGGCGCGGTGTATGGTGGTGGTGAATGTAGAGAGTTCGGGCTTGCTTCCCTCCTCGCGGAGCCACTCCATGGATGGCGCATCGGCGCGGTGTATAGAGGTGGTGAATGTAGGGAGTTCAGGCTTGCTTCCCTCCTCGCGGAGCCACTGCAGGAGATGACCGGTATCTGAATTCCGCTTCGCATGTTGCACCGAGTATGGGCGCCCAGAAGACCGTCTGCGCCGACTGCACTTGTACACACCTCGGATGGCAAGAACAAGGAAGATGAGCCCCAGGAAACTCCCCACACTAATTAGAATCCACGCTACCCAATTCAACGACCCATCCTTCTGCGTCAAGCTGATATTACGTTTCGAAAGGATGATGGGCATAGTCTGAAATCGAAATGGTGAAATGAGCGCCAGAAGGAAAAAGGAAAAGCGACACAATCAAGCGAAGAAGAAAGGAAGGGAAAAACGGGTCATCGATGGGGGGAGGACAGCTTATAAACTGCGACGTTTAAGCCCTGCGGTCGTCTCGGAGTTAGATACCGAAACCCCCGCATTTCAAAGGGGCAGTGAAACGCGTCTGGCGTAGGCACCAGCGCGACGTTCAATGGAATGGCAGCGCCAGGGACGCTGGAAACACTCGTCGCAAGAGTGGTTTTGGGCTTGTCGTTCATAAGCCAAGATCAAGCCTCATCTAGGCATCAGTAGCTGTCTGCGCCACTCTGAAAGGGCTTCACAGACATCGGTATTCAGGTTTGTTTATGTTATCGATGTCCAATACTGGCGCCTTTGTATGATCAACCAGACAACAAATGGACCCGGAGTCAAACACCTCAGCAAGACCGCGCCCGCGTGCCCTTGAGCGCGGCTGAATCCGATTGACTTTGATACTAAGGTTCCAGCACAGAAGGAGGAGGACTTCCTGGAGAGGTTGACGAATATCAGAGTGGCCGTGGAGGAGTCGTCAAATTCAAAAAAGTGTAGGCTGTGCTGTGAATGTTTCGTCAATTCTCGTCCCACTCGGAGTCGTTCAGAAGAGCAGTGCTTACGCGGTTCATCTCATAGCCACATCGATATATGTCGTAGAAACAGTGTTATCTGGTCAAGTCGGCCCACCGACATTGCGAGTCTGTACCTGGATGAGGTCAACATTCGCAAGACTAGAGTAAATATAGCCACCTAACAGAACCCACAGCGGAAAATTGAAGCTATAAACGGTCGCAGAATCTGATATCATGGAAGAATACTTGGATTGGATGATTGGGTGATACGCACCCGTGTCTCTAAGATACCCCGAATGAGTAAAGACACAAACAAAGGCGGACGAACAGTTACATAGCGGGATTCCCCAAGAGACAGCCCATGGATAATAGTTCTTCATCAGCCGTCAAAAGAACGAACCACTTCACGTATGAGAATGTTTTCTCCTGAATACAAGCTTGATCCAACTCAACCTCATCCAACTCTTGAAACGCCACACCTGGCATTCAGCTTGGGACGTGCAACGAATGAAGCCATAGTCGAATACAACCGAACGGGCCAAAGGAACGTCGGGGTTGACAATGTAGGCCTTCGTGGACCAGACGCCGAGTGACATGAGAAGTGTGATTGAACCACAGGGCGGTGGCGCGAGATTGCACTTATCGATTCCGTACACGGAGGGGCAATCTCCTTCCGTGGGCGTTATGGCTGTTCCGCCGCCTGCGCTGCTAGAAACGCTTCGATTTTCTCGTCCGTCAGACCACGCACTCTCTCGCTATCGCGAAGCGGAGGGTGCCCGCAAGTGCATTTTGTTCGATTGCCTTTCCTAGCACTGTCTGCAATACGCTTTGACGCAAACAGCGCACCGGTCGCCGCTCTGTGCTTTCTGCGCAATAGTTCCGTTTAGCTGGACGGTTGTTTGGTACTGGGCAGCAACGGGTGCCGGAACATCCACGTAGGTTGCATATTGGACATCCGTATGATCTGTCGAGTTGTCCGTAGTGGCGTCGGCGTCCGGGGTGGGCAGGTCGAGTTCAGGTGTGGCGCGCAGATCGCTCATGCTGATATTGTTGACGTCGGCAAGTTCATTGGCTGTGGTTCCATTCGGTCAAATGATCTACCATTTAGTGATGCCAGATCTTGGGCTAGGGAGATATCGATGAGAGGTATGACCTTTAGCAACGGCGAGAAACATACATGCGAGTGATGGGCCTGGCCGTTTAACGACACCCGAGCACATCTGCTTATCGATAGCGCCACGAGCAGAGATATAAGCTAGACAGTGTATAGCTTGAGCATTTACTCTTATGAGGATGGAAATACTCGCCTAGAAACCCCTCTTGAACAAAGCGCGGAAGCTGTCTGATTATATGCGGATCTGCTCCTTGAAAGTATGCGTTGCAGCCTGGAGACTCCTTACGACTACCGTCACACCAGAAGCGGCTTGTAAACAGAAAACCGACAGTATCGGTGACCGCACGCGTGCCTTTGAGCGCGGCTGAATCCGATTGACGAGGTGTCCCTAGAGGCCCGAATGAGCGTGACGGGGGTTGACGAATATCAGAGTAATCGCGGAGGAGTGATGAAGCTGTATCGTCAAATTCAAAAAAGCAGGCTGTGCTGTGAACGTTTCGTCAACTCTCATCCCACCCCGAACGAGCAGTGCTTACGCGGTTCATGTCATAGCCACATCGATATAGATAGTCGTAGCAACAGTGTTAGGTGGTCAAGTCGGCCCATCGACGTCGAGAGTCTGTATCTGGATGAGGTCAATAGAACTCGCAAGCCGACCTGTAGAGTAAATATAGCCACCTAATAGAACCCACGGCGAAAACTTGAAGCTCGCAGAATCTGACATCACGGAAGAGTACTTAGATTGGGTGATACACACGCGTGTCTCTAGATGAGTGAAGACACAAATAAAGGAGGACGAACGCCAGGAAAACAATTACATAGCGCCACACTGGGACTCCCGAAAAGCTGAGAGCCCAGGGATAATAGCTCTTCGTCAGCCTCGCCGTCAAAGGAACGAACCGCTTCACATATGAGAACATTTTCCCCCAAATACGAGCTTAATCCAACTCAACCTCGATGCAACACCACTTGATAGACATCCACCAACGCAGCCTGGGAAGTCCCATTAATGAAGCCATAGTCGAATACAACCGAACGGGCCAAGGGAACGTCGGGGTTGACAATGTACGCCTTCAAGGACCAGAGGCGCCCAGTGACCCCATAAATCCAGATCGTATCAAGCGAAATGCTTGCAGTTCATCGCGACGAGGTATCTGCCTGGGCCGAGAACGAGGCAGTAGACGTATTGAGATGTGTGGTATGGATCCTTTCCGGGCGATTCCTGGCCACATAGGATGGCAGAGGGATAGAACCACGGGGAGATGGCGAAGGTAACCGCTAGGCGCTGGTGCGAGATTGTACTTATCGGTGAGGTGGAATAGGGAAGGAGATTCATATGCTGTGTAGAACTCATCGAACGAGCACCGGCGGATGAAGGGAGAGGTAATCTCCTTCCCTAGCTAGGCGTTATGACTGCTCCGCCGCCTGCGCTGCTAGGAACGCTTCGATCATCTCCTCCGTCACACCACGCACTCTCTCGCCATTGCGAAGCGGCGGGTGCCCGCAAGTGCATTTCGTCCGATTGCCCTTCCCAGCACAGCTCCAGCGCCGTCTGCAATACGCCTTGACGCAAACCGCGCACCTGTCACCTTTCGTCGGCGATGCCTGCGCAATAGTGATGAGAGTTCCGTTGAGCTGGAGGGTTGTTTGGAACTGGGCAGCAACGGGCGCCGGAACATCCATGTAAGGTGAATAATGGACATCCGTATGGTCTGTGGAGTTGTCTGTATCGGCATCGGCGTCCTGGGTGGGCAGGTCGAGTTCAGGTGTGGCGCGCGGATCGCTCATGCGGATATTGTTGGCATCGGTAAGTTCATTGGCTGCTATGGCGGATGGTTGATCCTCTGGATGAGTCGTAACTCGGTCAACATTGGGCGATGCCAGATCTTGGGCTACGGAGATATCGATGAGAGATATAACCTTTAGCAACGGAGAGAAACATACATGCTAGTGCTGGGACTGGCCGTTTAACGACACCCGAACACATCTGCCACACCGTCTGTTTATCGATAGCGCCACGAGCAGAGATATAAGCTAAAAAGTGTATAGCTTGAGCATTTAATCGTATAAGGATGGGAATACTCGCCTGGAAACCCCTCTTGAACAAAGCGCGGGAGCTGTCCGATTATATGCGGATCTGTTCCTTGAAAGTATGTGTTGCAGCCGGGCGCCTCCGTACGATTGCCGTCGCACCAGAAGTGGCTTGTAAACAGAAAATAATCAATAGGAAGACGTCGAACGCGTCGTGCAATAGGATCATCATTATAACCTAGGAACAATAAGCATCGAAGCAGAATATAAATACTAATACATACCGCATCGTTCAAGATTCAGACCGCATGTGCACTTGAACTTTTCAGGATGGCCAGGAAGCAAGTGCGGCAGCCAGATAAAAACGTCACGAGGATATGAGCAATTCGGGGTGAACGAGTGAGCAGCGTCTCTTGCTATAGCAAAGACTGGATGCATCGGTTGGTCGAAAAGTTGACCTCTCTGGTAGCATAAAGGCATGCCAAACGTCTCAATCTCTATCAGGATGCGACGCTTAAACATTTCGAGGAACTGTTGTGAATCGGCGGTGTCTGTCGGCGCAGTCGGCGCGCCGTCAATGGTGGACAGAAGCTGATCAACCAAACTCTCATCAATTTGCCAATGCCCAGATGCAAAATTGCCATGTTCATCATTCTCTTGGACAAAAGACAGCTCTGAGTTAAGGTGGCGGCATGTAAGGAGGTTTGGATCGAGACGTTGAGTCTGTTCATCAACGCGTCGCGTCTGGTGCGCCGCCAGTGAAATCCCTGCATGCAAGCGTCTGAGCTCACGTCAGAAGAAAAAATTAAACCAACTTACCAGAACTGCTATTGCCTGTAATCAATGTGTTTTCCCCACTCTCGCCTCCTTCGGCGTATTCTTCCGAAGACGACAACGCAGTTGTGCGTGAATTCGACGCAACAGGTCGATTTGTTTCGCGAGGCTGAGGTATGCCCGAAGGCTGGTTGCGTCTGCTGTGCCGCGACGCTCGTTGCGGTGTTGGTGCTTGTGTACGCCGGTTACGGCCAGATCCCGGGCGCGAGCCACCCCATCCTGCCTTTGCGAGTCGTCCTTTCCGAGTGTACTTGTATCCAGGCGGAGGCGGCGGTCGTGGATTCATGGTGAATGATGGTGGTCATGAACAAGAGCCATCTCACATAAGCAGATATATTTCAGCCGATCAATATTGTTGACCGCGTACTCGAACAGGCGAACTCCAAAAGTGGAGCCATGGCTCAACGGCTAGCTCTGTCATACATAGCTTTGAATAGATTTTTTGTCCCGCGTTCAAGTCGCGCCATCAGTGAAATATTCTCCACATCCTCATCATGTTTGCTCTGAGACTTCAAATATCAATTCTGATTCTTCGACACAGCTCGCAGAGTAGCGAGGTTAGTAGGCGTCGCTTCTCCGGATCACGCCACACGTTCAAGGTGACGCGAAAGCTGCTCCGGAGGAGTGCATATTCCGGTATCATCTTTAAGCTTACACGAAATTCCCTCATCTAAAGCTTTTTCCATTAATGTCAAGGAATCCTGTGCCGTTTCAAGCGGGCTCGACGTATCTCCTCAACCTTTCCTTAGAGTCGTGTTATCCCTCCCTCCTTCCTTCCTTCCTTACCTCTTGCCATCACCATGCCCGCCACCGACATCTCCTCCGCGTATAATCGCCCTCAGATTCTGGACGTCGATCTAGATGTTGATCCGGAATCCAACTACCAGAGTTGCGGGTGCTCTGTTTCCGGTGAATATACGGCGAAGAAAGCTCCGGATTCAAGTGCTGTATTCTCGCACGAAGATGCAATTTGGGAATGGAGAGGTATTACTCATGGATGGGTGTCCATCCAGGAAAGGTATGTTAATTGCCGCGCCACACCACGCAGCCTACTTCTCGTGTTGAAGCATTAGCGACGTGCAAGATCTTTTCGCTAACAGGGCTCCTCCAACAATGAATAACAGATGGATTCCAGAAACTGAGTATGATCAATGGTTTGCCGCACTGTTGAATGTTCGAGACCATGGACGCCGTAGCCGTCCTAGCTGAGACTATCGGTGGACCAGCAAAAGAGGCTTGGCATTGTCAACTCTCGAATCAGGAAAAGTATGGTGATGTGAGTACTATCCATTGCACCAAGCTACTTGTGAAGTCTGATTTGTAGATCTAGAGGTTCAACTATCACTCAGGCCTACAGATCCTGCCCATCATCATCATGACCAGCCCAAGACCTTGGACTGACACTGACTGGTGGAACTTCCACTTCTTCTACCGTGACATTCCCAGTCGAAGAACATACCACCGCTCATTCACCTCAAGTTTATTTGAGGGAAAGATAGCGGTGGAGCATTCACCAGACACACCATGGAACGATCTAGCAGAGGTCATGCGAATTGCCCTACCGCGCTTTCGGGAGATGAATGCACGCATCGAAGCATTATCCAAGCTTCATTGCTCCTGCGGTTCTACATCTTCCGACTCGGCATCAATATTTGGACCGACGAATATGGTGAACCTTGTTACATGCCTCGATGTAGCAGAGAGTGTTGCGAAACTGGTGCCTGTGTTCGGGGATGTCTTCGAGGGTGTGTGTGGAGTTCTTCGGAAGATTGTCCAATCTGTTGAGGTGAGTACCTTCCTATAGCATTGAGAACTGCTGTTCCACTGTCAATAATCCCTTCCTAGAAGGCCCGGGCGGCTCACAGCGAACGCAGGGCTCTCGCAGAACACACAGCTTCAATCGCACTTGCTATCTTCAATGAGATTGGAGCCGAATCCACTGTTAGCGGCGCAGACATAAACAAAATCTGTTATCTTCGCGAGTACGTTGATACGTCTTACCCATCAGAACCATCAATTTCGTGCAGTCCAGAATCCATAGGCTCTCGAAGCTCGGGCGGCTCAAGTACTTTGCATCGCGGGGAAAAATCAACGCCGAGGTTTTAGAACTACGCGCTCTAGTAGACAACGCACGGATCGCGTTCAAGGTAAACTTGTTACATCACCGACACGTATACCTGCTCATGAGCTTAAGATTCGAAGTGATATATCAACGACACGATTGCTCACTAACCTAAACTTGATGCAGACACGTCTCATGACACGAGTCGACGATATCTACTGCATTCAGAGGAGGATGGATAGAAAGTTGGACATGGTCCTCGTGCAGGTTCGTCCCAGATAACCACCCGTATCGACTGTTGCCGTACTCGTCCGTTCTAGATGCACGTCGCCGGGTACGGAGACGGCCTTGGTGAGAGCCCTCTCACTCCGATGCCCGGGCGCACGAGATGACGCGTCAGCTGGATGAGTGCTGCTTTCGACACGTACTGAGGGTGGGGTTGCGTGATGGGCGTTATACCGCTCATAGATACAAGGTCAACGATTGTCTCCGTATTATTGGAATGTGCGGCTGGAGAAGAGGTAGACGCGGTCGCAGTGAAGAATGTCTATATAAAGCGATAAGCTGGGATGAGAAACAAATATGCAGATGTACATACCCAATAACACTGGTCACCTTATAGATCTGCCTCCACAATCCAACATTGAAACTTTGAGCGATCTCGTTGCCCTTCTCAACACCACTACTATCTGTCGCGTTAATTGTTAATTAACACATCGACATGATCACCGCCTGCGCCACCTTCTTTGTTCCCTCCTTTTTCGACACGTCACCTTGAATCGGAATAATTTTGCCTCCGGCATGCACAGGACCAAGGCCCAAGCACCCCTAGCCGCCTCGCAACGACGTATTCCATTGTTGGCGAAGGCCTGAGCGATCATGAGGCCGACGCCTGTAACACCGCCAATGACGACGACGACCCCATCGGTGACATTGAACAGTTTAGCAACGCCAAGGCGCTGATTGTGATGTCCTGACATTTTGAGATGAGGGAAAAGGCGAATGGCATTGGCTTTTGTAAGAACGAAAGGTGGTCGACGTCATCGGCTAGACAGTAAAGGCGTTCGCCTCTGGAAACACTTGTAATCATGCCGCGTGTCATGAGCATCGCATCCTCTGCTGGTAAGGAGACCGTTCATGATAATGTAGACCTTCAAAGACAATCAGACACGATCAAAGAACAGAGGACAAGGATATAGAACCTTTTCCTGGAGAAGGGGAGACCAAGCGATGATAGTCCAGGTCTCCGCACTGACAGTACATGTCATCGCGAGTAGGTCGGTGAACGAAGACCACCAATGATGAAGCTAACGGGGGAAGACGGCCAAGGCTGCAATTGCACGCATGAGCGCCGCCAGTAAACGTGTAGAGCGAGAGCGTCAAGCGCAGCTAGACTGACCCATGTCCGAGGTGCTGATTTGGAAGGACGCATATTCAAGAAGTCTGAGGGGGAAAATGAAAAATATGGATTGGGAGGTGGTATTGGTTGGGTGACATTCAAACTGTGTTTCCATCCTAAGCTTTGGATGAGAGGGGCCTGATCTCGAGGCCTGTCGTACATTTGGACAACTCGACGTGGGTAACGTCCAGAAGGGAAAACCGCGATGCTGGCAATTGGCAACCAAATCTGGCTGCGCAAGCAGAACCACGCGTAGCTTGTACGGGGGAAAGACGTAGAGTTTGGGAACCATAGCGGTGGCGCAAATTGCGGTAAGCCGAAATGGTGCGGTAGAGGATGCACGCGAGTACGGTGAGAGTGTACGTCTAATGACTCCGACCAGTCTATGGAACGACGAATAACTTTGACCTCATGGGCGAGGATTCAGACCGTCGATTAAGGGTGGGATCTGGAACGCTGTGAAATCGAGAAGACGGTCGAGCGATGAAGTCGCTTCAGCTCTTGTATAACGGAGACAAGTGTCCGTTTACTCCAAGCATTATCGGTATAATGCGGCGAACGCTTCTATCAAACGATCTGAATAAGTCACATTCATAACAAAAAGCAAGCTTACATTTTCCATTAGCCAAGTTAGAAAGACGTAATCCAACCAGAGAGTGTAGATAAGTTGCTGCAGTCACCAGGCGTATGTGCTGCTGGTCAGCAAATGCTACCGGCCTAAAAATGTTGTTCCTATGAAGCTCATTTTCCCATCGTCAAGTTGCGGTAGGAGTAAGTTTTGCGGGGTTGTCGTGCCATGACATGGTGCTGATGGTGGTCCAGTGGTGGTCACAGAATCCGTAAACGCGTCAACAAGCGTCAACAACGCGGGCCGAATCTTCATTCCATTTACAAAACCATGTAGTAATTGTTTGCCATTCATTCTTTTTAATAGTACAACGTCTCGCGAATACACACTGAGCTAGCACTACGTGTATAAGTGTCTTCTTGAAGGAGACTTTTAGAAAAAGTCCAACAACAAAACCCCGCCGTCACAGTGAATTTACTGCAGTAACGACCGCCGCATATCCTCGTCAATTACACGTTCCAACTGTGGCAGTGGTGGCGGAGGTACTGCATGCATCGGTATCAGCTCCGGAACAGGCTTGCGTTTGACCGTCCGAGGCGCTTTATGGGGTGAGGGGAATGACAGAGAATCGCGTGGAGAAGCGCGCTTGGTGGCAGGAATCGCAGGAAGAGCCGTGGTCACCTCTGTGACTCGGTAGGGTGCCACTATGGGTTGCTCTTCGGTTAAAGAGCTCAGAGTTGGCGCTGTTTCTGTGCCCGCCGGGAAGACAAGATCGAATGGTACTCCATCCCCGAGCGTCCGCCGCAGCTTGTCCATCTTATGGCGACGGGACATATGAGGGGACGGTGTCGGTGAATCCTCTTCATCCGAGTCGTAGGACGATAAAGAAGATGAGAATGATAGATAGTGGGTGTCCGCTGGATATGCGGAGGAGCCTGGGTTGGATTGGAGACTCTGAGATGCCTTTGGAAGTCGAAGAACGGGGAAAGCCTTAGGTGATGAGTCTCCGGAGACAACGCGACGCGCACGGCTGGAGGATCGCAACAGTGGACGATCACAGGACGACAATGAAGTCGTTCCTGATACGGTAGAGTCTGGCGACTCGGGACGTGATGATCCAGATGAAGTCGAACTCAAAGACGAACTTGAGCTCGAGGCTAGATCGAAGAGAATAGAGCCTACTCATATATAATGAGCATCGAAAGACATGATTTGTTGGTGAACGTACCACGCGACATATCGCTGCCGTCGATGACACGGGGAACGGATCCCAAAACTTGGCCAAGCTTTTTGGCCTTTCGGCGCAACTGGGCACGCTCAGGCATTGTGAGCCAGTTCGTGGTAGGCGGAGGAGTCATAACAATAGACGCCATTGTGAGAGTAGCAGTCGAATGAATATGGGTGGTGTGAGGGGTGGGTGGCGCGTCCGCCATTTATTATATACCGCCAGAGAACGAAAAAGCTAGGTCATTCCAGTCCGTGGCGGACCATAGATCCATTGTCTAGCGGATGATCTCCATAGCTGGAGCGAGGAGTCCATATACAGTAGGCAAGGATCAGTTACAGCCGAGAAAGAACGAAGGCCTTCGATCTATATTGCATTTAGTAGCCGCCTCCGTAACGGTCCGAGAGAGCGATCCCGTTTAGGACATGCACCATCCTTCGACTTAGAAAATGTGGTTTACATGTTACAACGCAAATTCTTCTCGGCGCCATCAGAGAACTTTTGAAAGATTTGCTGGCAACAGACAGCGCCCGACTGACACTCAGCACGCAGCAGGACATGCTCTATGTCAATTCTAGTCTTCTGCTCCCAGAAGAATTAACGGAGGCCGAGTCCAAGGCGGTTCGGGACGGTGTAAAAAATAAATGGGATAGTGGAGTCCACAACTTCAATTCTGCGCATCCATGAGCTCCGCTCCAGCCCTCCGACTCGGATTGCTCGCTGGCCCCTTTATTAACTGGAAGATCGCGAATGACGTATGGCCTGTGGCGCTGCATTGGCATCCACGCCACCTGACAATCCTATAGACTGCCGGTTCGGGCTGGGCACGGGACAGATTTGCTAGCATGACTCGAAGGGTTGAAAGTACGTTGAAAGTGGCATCGTTCCTCCATGAGTCGTTTGGACGTGCGCTCGTGATGTTGAACCCCATACACATGTCACAAGAATCGATCCAATTCCGTACCACTGTTGCGTATGAACATCAACTGCTATGGCTCTGCATGGCAACCCGACGTTCCTCATATATCCCCTGTATTCCCAGCAAACAGAAGAAGCCTACTACTTCGGAGGCAAATCGCATTCCCCAGGACGCAAAGCGCACCACATCGGCTGCAAAGGGATAGGACTGATACCACGCTTCCCAATCCTATAAGCCCACTCCTGCAGACGCGGCAGCGCGTCGCTGCCATTCCCACCAGCGCCCGACCAAAACACCTCCGCCGACGCTGCCGCACGCGGCCACACAATAGTATCAAGGTTCGCCGGAGACGACTGTTCTGACCACAACAGTTGTTGACCTATGGCCAGTATAAGCAAAGGATCAATCGAACACATGGATACGTACCTCCCACAATAAGCCCCGCTTGCTCCTCACTCAACCCGGCTGTCGGGTGAAAAGAGTACGTCCTCTGCTACGTCTTGAACGGATCGCACCAACTCGTCGCCTCGCCGTTGATCATCCAGTCCCCGCCGCCACAGTCCAAGTAGAGATAGTCCGCATCCGCGCGGATGATCCTCAAGCCCTTGTCAGCTATTGACGCCACGAACCCGCTGACTGTCGCGTTCATATGCCATACCATAACAATGGGCTTGTCATCGTCTGGCCCCAGCGTCAAGTTTCCCGAGACAGAATCGTCCCAAACAACGGGTGTTTTCCCAGCTGCACGAACCGCTCCCCGCATCGTTTGCAGGAACGTGCTCAGCGCATCGGGGAACGCTGTCGCGAAGTCCAGGGTTCCGTGATTGGTGACAGTATCGTGGGTCTCGGTGTCATCCTGATAGCAGGCCTCATTGACTTCATCCCCTCCCAAGTGGAAATACAAGCCGGGAAAAATCTCGGCGACACTTTTGACGAGGCGTTCAGTAAACTCAACAGTCGTCAAGTTGACGAATCGGAGCTGGCCCGCTGGAGGCTCGAAGGTGTACGTGTACCACGGCTGCTTCGCGTAACATGCGAGGAGCTCTGGATGGGATGCCCCAATGGCGCCTGTATGCCCAGGAGTATCGATCTCGACTAAAACATCAATTCCAAGCCTCGCGGCAAAGTCGGTAATCTCCTGGACGTCACTCGAGTTGTAGACAAGCTCAGGAGCGTAAGCAGCTTCGACTGCGAGCTCCGAAAATTGAGGGACGACCAAGGGAAAGGATTGGCTATCCACAATGTGCCAATGGAACATGTTCATTTTGGCGTAACTCATGGTCGTGAGCGTGCGTTTGATAGCATCGAGAGAATAGCTAAGGTATACATCAGACACGTTTAGGTCACAGACAAGGTAAATAGCATACTAGTTCCTCGAAGTGTCAAGCATGAGTCCGCGATAAGGCTATACCAGACGTTTAAGTCAGCAATCTTGAGAGTAATAAGAAGCGACGTACATATGCAGGAAAGTCCTTGATATCAATAGGCGCTTCGAGGGTGTATACCTCGTTATTGACAGTAAACCACAGTTGTGTAAAAGTCGTCAGGCCTCTGAAGAGACCCAATGTCGAATTGGCTGAGAGAGTAGCAGTGCCATTCACTAGGACCTCGAGCTGATACTCGTCGCTTCGAGACTCGAGCTCCTTCGTCGCCTCTTCCGCGATGCTCGTTACACTCGCAGGATCCCATAAAGACAATTGAAGTTCCGTCACAAGAGCGGCGTCCTCGATCTCGCTCGCGTCTCCAACACCCCGACCCGGAACAAGTCTCCCCAGCTTATCTCCCGACAGACACGCCTTCGCAAATATCACGGCTTCGCGTAGATCGTCGGGAGGGTCAAACTGCTTGTAGATGACCTCAAGACTGGAGGCGTCGACTTTGAGAGGGGTATCGCCAGTAGTAATGCTCTGCGGACGAGGCCACACAGCAGATACTGCGGTTGCTGCTGTTAACACTGTGAAGAGCGGCACGATCATCAGGGTGGTGCTGGGGGAAGAAGCAAGTGGGAGAGATCCTATAGTATATGAGCGCGTGCCCGAAGGCAGATAACGCGACTATGACGGGATGTTCGAAGACGAGAATCCACGAAGCAGACTATCCTGATGGAAAAGCTGACATGTGGTCTTTGTAGCCTCAGCTTGACGCATCATGCGACCTGTGAGAAATAAGGCGGAAACGTTCTATTTCGTAACAGCGGTATCTCAATCTATCGAGAATTGAACAGTATGCCGATGACAATGGAGGAGATATACCATTGTGAAGTTGAACATTTCGGAGGGCCAGGAGGCGCTCAAGATGTTTGAGTCATCGTCTAACCCGAGAAAAGAATCTTGAAAATGGTTCATATGACGAAGCTGGATGATGATAAGAATGCTTACAATTGGCAGCCTCAATTGACCGCTACCACGCAGAGCAACAATCTGCAGACGCGCGCTGCAGCTTTCACCACATTCCTTTGCAGCAACTTAGCACGACGGTATTGTCGTCCAAGCTATCGTCCGGGTGAATAGTTTGAAGTCTAAGACGTCGCTCCGAAATATTGCTCGTGGGTGATCATGATGGTTGTGGTTGAAAGTAACCAGAAGAGTCAACAAACGTCAACAACGCGTCCTTTTCCACTGACCGTCAAGGACAATCTCCCAGTTCAAGTCTGGTTGCACCACATTATGTGTGGGAGTTGGAGT
>QLPD01004114.1:0-15948 GCA_003314085.1 Hymenopellis raphanipes
CACTTGACGTGATCCCCAAATACAGCAGTCATAGTTTCCTTCCAGTTCGGCTTCCGCGTACCATCGTCCTGTCCTAGTTCATGCACCAAGTAATTCTTCTCTACGTTGACGACTTTCTTGACAGGTGCAGGTGGCGTAGGCGGTGACATCGGAAGTGAAAACGGATAGGGAATGGATTGGGATGCAGCAAAGTAGGGGGAGTAACCCGAAGTGGCCCCCGTCCTCGACGTATTGAATGTGCTATGTCGGTCATGTTGCTGTCGCGGTGGCGGTTGTACGATAACTTCCTTTTTCTCCACCCGAGATATCCATCGCAATAGAGGTCCTTGGACGGACTTCCGGACAACGCGCGCTCGTTTCCGCTTCTCTTCTTCCAATTTGAGATAATCGCGGTGTTCGGTGATGTTTCCTGCTTCATTAGCAAGCGCACGGGCCATGAGCTCGTCTTGGGTCATCTGTTTCTGGTGTTTGACCTTACGCGGAGCTTTAGCAGCCTATGAAGAATATAAGAAGCGATAAACATAGAAAAGAGAAGGAAACATTTACACGCTTCCTCTCTAATTGCTTTATCCTTTGCGCGGTGGCTGTGGTATTCATAACCGTTGTTCGCCTCTTGCTTTGTCGAGGCGCCACATCAGCTTCGGCAGCTTTGCGACGCGTCCTCGTTGAAGTTTGGGTAGACGAAGACGGTTCTTGGTCTGCATCGAAAGAAGCTGCGCGTGGACGCGATCGAGAGGCAGCCAATGACTTTGCGACGCGCGCGCGAGCAGACTAGAAGAAGAAATGTTAGAACACGGTCAACTTAATGAGCCTACAATCGCGCCTTTCTCGCTTGTTTCTCCTCATCAACCTCCTCCTCAGCCGCGATTTCATTCGCCCTGGCTTCTTCTTCCTCATCAGTAGACTCAAAGTCGGAGTCAACTATGGATTCCTCGTCTGGAACAGAGAGTGAGGATGCCGAGTGGCTAGTGAGCCAGAAGAGAGACACAGACATTTATCTACAGAAAAATCGATGTCGTCTTCAGCGTCTTGAAGTGTGTTTTCACTTGTTATTTGAGCAAGAGCGGCCTTGTATCTATACATCTATTAATTTTTTGATAAATATGAATTAAGCAGCACTCGCACCGATTCCCAGCTGTGCTTCGCCTGGAACGACCGGCGGTAAGGCCATCGTCGGACATGTTCAACGTAGACGCGAAGAGAGACGCTTGATCAACAAGTCAATACAGCACGCTTTCTCTTTCCGTTCACGTCCAATGGCGAGCAGAGCGGCGAGACTGCCCTCGGCCAAGCTCAATGCCATCCTCGCCAATCTCAATGCGACGCCGAGGCTGATGCTGAGAAACGTCAAGGAGCTCAGAGTTTCCTATGCTTACCGCAATGACCACTTTGGCGCCCGGTATGTGTCGGCACGTCGCGTCTAGCTGACTGGAAACTCAGAACCTCTTAGGCATTTTGCAAAGGAATTTCTACCTCGCATAGCATATGCCAATCCCGACGTGGCGATAATGGTGGAAAAGGAACTCAAGACCAAGGAAGACAAATGGAGACCCGATATAAAGGTTGTCTTTGGTGCGTGTGTAGTCTTGCTCTTTCTCCACCGTCTGACAAGCGGCGTCCTTAGGGGACGGTAAAATTGCGGCCATTAACATGCACGCAAAATGGTCAACTGCTATCGCCAAAGAGCTAATGGACGTCGCTGGCATTGACGCTTGGCGGAAACACAAAGCTAGTGCCGACGCAGCGGGCCGACCTGTTTTTCCTGGAGAAGAAAACGAAAGATCCATACTCTCATCACCAGACGAAAGCTTACCGACACTGGAGGAGTATCGAAATTCACCGGAAGGACAGGCGGCATTGGCGAAGGCCGCGGCGGAACGAGCGGAAGGTAGAAAGAGAGCCATGGCAGCAATAGAGGACAAGAAGGCTAAAAAGGCTGCCCAAGCGGCGCCAACAGCAACAGATCAGCCTCCGGAAGAGACTCAGAAGACTCTCGCCGCCAAGGCAGCATCATTATTTGCGACAAAAGCATAACCCCATCCCCGCTATACTCACTACATACACCCATAATACAGCAGAAAGCATTCAAAAAATCAATTAAGCGCTATTATACAGCAAACCAGGTCGCGAGCCATGCCATGAAACCTATCCCCACGAGAACGCCTGCTAAATCATCGAGAAGCATAGAGAACAGGCCGACATACTTCCAGCCATTCACGACTATGGATGCAATATGCGGTGGGAGTACCGGCATTGCCATTGAGAGCAGAGTTGGTAGCTGCTCATTATCCTAAAAAGTCCTCAGCATATACACGAGGGAAAAGAAAGGTAGATACGTACGAGGCCTGTGAACAAACGTGTCGAGTGTAATACAATTTGCACAGTTGTCAAAGCCCAAAAGAAAGGCTATTATCGCAAATGTAAGAAAATGGTTCTGGGGGATATGGATGAATAATACTCACTACAACTTGCACACGCGCGATCTCCTTCACTAACGCGGCCCAGCGATTCATAACCTTATCCTTCTGCTCGTCCATCAGCCCGCCCATTGCTTCGTGAAGCTTCGGTTCATAGAACATCACAAAGTACGCAAGCAGCAGCCACATCGCCACGAGGTGTACAACAGGTAAGAGTTTCTGCACTAGAGTTTTCGGTTTGGGAACTACAGCGGCTGCTGGACCTGGGCCGTTCATGCCCATCATAGGATTCATACCCATACCCAGTCCTGCACCGCCATCTCCGCCACCGGTAGCGGCCATCAGTTGAGCCAAGAATGGGTTTTCCTCAAGAGAAGGCATCGGCGGCGGCGTTCCCTCTTTCGCGTTGGGGTTGGCATTCGGTCTAGCATTCGGAGGCATCCGGCCCATCATCAGCGCCTGCATAAGCTGCTGCTGCTGCTCATCGGACCACACCGACGGATCTGGGGCTGCAAATCCCTGGGGTGGAGTTGGAAGGACGGGTGTTTCGTCGCCGACAAAGTTGCTCAGTGAAGAGAGCTTTGGGAGGGGCGGGTCGGCGTGCTTGTACGCGGGTGCATCTTCGCCGCGCCCGGAAGTGGTGAGTTTTGCGAGGCGGTCCGAGCCACGGCTGAGAATGGCTTTGCGCCTCGCTTCGGCGCGTGCTGCAGGCGATGACATGGAACTTGAAAACGATTACATTCGTATATTTTGAAAGATATCGCGATGCCGTACATTTTCCTTGGTCAATGCCTAATCGTGTTGGTCGCCGCAGGCAAGGTCGGCTTTGTTAGATGGTGGTATGAGAAAGACGTGTCTAGTGCGGAACCCCGGGCCGATCATCTTGAACTTTTTTGACGAGCATCTTCGAGACCTTCCTCTCACACATTAATCGAAATTGCTTGGTTCTCCTGCGCTTGGGTTGTCAATTTGCTGGAGTAAGTGGCATCTCAAACCCTCGATGTAAAGGTGTGGCGGAATGCCTTATTGACTTTTTGGCGCGGCATCAGTCTCAACGAGACTCTTCAAGGTTCATTGGGCGTCCACAGACACGTGCATGAAATGGGCTTCAATGTGACTTGACAGGAGTTTTTGTTTAGAGAGCGCCACCGTCAGTCAATACTGTATTCAAAAGATGAGCTCAGATTTGAATCCTGAAGAAGCGACTGTTGTAATGATGACACGACTAGACCAGCGATAGAGTAGTTGGGGTCGTGAGCAGAGAGAACAAGCAACAAGTCAACCCGTCCGGCCATAGTCCGGGTCAAGCGGGTCGGTCAATGCATACTTCTAGAGTAAGCGATCTCAGTGTCGCTCGCTCAAAAAGGGCGTTGGAACGAACATGCGGGAGTGACCGATGGATTCTGAAGTCAGTGAGTTCGCAGACTAGATCTCGTAGATGACCTTGGTCTTCTTTGGACCTGCTTCAAGTTGACTTGACTTTGGACTTGGAGCTCGCCGCGCCCTCGATAGATCTGGGGAGTTTCCCGTCGGAACCCGAGCCTGCACTGGATTGCGTGTGGGCTCTGACTTTGACGTTCACTCGCGGCCTGAACTAGGGGAGCTTGCCCCGTCCTCGACGGAACTGAGGACTTTGTTGACCCCGGGCCTGTAATGGATCTTGCGGGATCTGTACGGCATCGTACATTGACTGGGACTTGAAGCTTGCTGCTCGACGACTGAGAAGCTTGTCGATCTAACGTTGCACTGGCTCTTGTGCGTGTACGGAAATTATGTGTGAACTTGGGGTCTCGGCCTGAACTCGGTGAGGTGGCCTCTCCCTTGACAAATTCGACGGGCAGGAGCTTGTCGACATATGTTTCCTCCAGTCTTGTCTTCGCAAGCACATGAATACCAGGAACGGTTGACCACTTTCGAAGCTTGAATATGAAAGAGCCACGTCTCCGCTTTGAACAAAGCTTTCAACTCCGATGCACATTTTACAGACTCAAGCATTGAAACAAGTCTGGGCTGCTGCCGTCTAATATGCAAAGGGAAACGACTGAATGGCGATCGATGAAAGCTTTATATATCATGCTTGAGAGCGCGTACGTACTTTCCAGCATTCAATATCTGTAGTTGCCGCTATGCTTAAACTTCAGTGAAACCTGGGTGCCCACGCTCGATGGTGTAAGTACTACGGGGAGTTGCCGCTAGCGCTGTCTGAACCTTACGTATGCAATAAACACTGTTTGTCCTTCACCACCATCATGATGAACGAACTAACGCGTATAGACGACATGCGGGCTCTGCGCGGTACACAGACACTTAAATAGGACATGGACGAAGCGCGTTGTTGTCCTTTAACCCCGCCATGTCGGAATTCAAGCCGTCCACGACGCCACCTATCCCTTCTGAACCCTCTGATAGCCATACTTCTGGGACGTCCGCACTACCCCTCGGCGCATGCAGTATTGTTCCCATCTGGAGAGCGTCCCTCCTAGTCACCGCCCTCAGTTACAATTCCTTTGCAAGACTGGTGAAGTTATACCCGAGCGCCTTCACAGTAAATAACTAACGCCGCGTTCAAAGCCGGTACAGGCGCGCTAAATGTCTCCATTGGCTTCATCTCGCAATCCTTGCATTGCACAGAACAAGAGACAAGTTGGATTCAGGTATCGTCGACATTCTTGGTCGTACCTTCGCTGAAGTCACTTTCTAGAGCGCGTTTTCGCTGGGATCGGCGTGCCTTCTCATGCTGTTCATTCCGATTAGTCTTCAGGTGTTTCCCCTTTGTTTTCTTCAGCGCGTACTAGTCACTCACGTCTCTAGTTTGGGGCTCGCTCTGTTTTCCTCTGCTCGACTCTTCTCTTCATAGCTGGTATGCGGTTGTCTAAGTCTGATATCAGCTCGTCTTACGCAGCCGTCACAGGTGCTATTGGTTGCTCTGCGGCGCAGTGTGTCACTTACCTCCACTGTCCTTATAAGAGTGTTGATACTGAGGTGGCATCTGCAACACAGTTCCTTGCCTTTCGCAGTGCGCAAGGCATTGGCGGTGCGGGATCGATTCCCTCCGCGTTTCAAATGCTTCATCAGGTCTTTCCTAGTACGTTGTAGTGGTATTGATTTCTAACAAGCTCGACACTACTTCATTCATCCAGTTGTTCCTGGCAGCACAGCGCGGGACATGGCATTCGCTATCTTTGCTGCTGGCGCTTCGTGGGGCGGCGCTGCTGGTGTTCTTATCGGTGGTTTGTCTACACAGGTTTATTTGATTCAGTCCGCGGAGTATTTCTTTACTAAACGCCCATATCTTCAAGTATTCTGCTATTCAGTGGCGAGGAAGTAGGATTCATAACCTAATGCGTTAATTATGCAGCTCTTATCCCTCTATAGTTTTTGTCATTCTAGCGTGTCTCTCTGCTGTGTCGTCGTTGTGCGTTTTAGCTTTCGCTCCTCCCAGCGTTGTCGAACCTGTACCTGGCGGTATCGACTACTTGGGCGGCTTACTTGTTACTGTGGCTCTCACATTGACATTGTTTTCTCTATCCCAGGGAGTGAGTCATATGCAATCGTGTTCGAAGCAGCATCTTAACGTCGGATTTTCAGAGTCAGATAGGTTGGCAAACGCCATACGTGATTACTCTGCTCGTTGTGGGCATCGTGTTCTTCCCTATTTTCTATGCTTGGGAGGTTTACTTGGAGACCAATGGTCGCACGCCGATGATGTATGGCGATTTTTCGTTGGCCTACTCTTCACTCAATACTAATGTCACACAGCCGGATGTCAAACTTTAGGCGTGGTCGTTACGCGCTCGTTTCCTTACTTAGTTTGTTGATGTCCGTCCCTTTTGTCATCTGGCAAATTCTCTCAGGTCTTTTCTGGCATGCCGCGGGTTATTCGGCTGTGCAGGTCATGCTCTGATTTCTGCCTCTGGTCTTCGTAAGTCCATTCCATGAGCTATTCACATTTCGGCGTCGGGATAACAAATATTTTCGGGCTGGTTTGATCAGTCCTTCAATTACTACATATGCTTTGAGAAGGATGTCAACGCAGATTGTGGTCATCAGTAAAACTGTAACCGTTGTGGCTCTATCCATCTAAAGTTTCAACACTAGCTGGTTGTGTTCTCGTCTTATGTTCCAACATTATTTTCGCGGTGGCAACTCCTCAGGATACATATTGGAATCATGGCCAGTGAGTGGTCGTTCAATGGAACGTTCGCATTCCTCACGCCTCTTCCCCAAGGTTTCTGGCGCCAGGTTTTGCGTAAGATAACCTATATTATCCGTATATCAACTAAATTGGCTCACAAGGAGGTTCGGGCTTACCATGATTTGTGGGCACATTCTTCTTTGCGCCACGATTTGCGCCACTGAAACTTGCTAGATATGTCTGGTTTATTGTACCTTGTCGGTTGTGTACCACCAGACCAAGCGGCCGCCTCGGGGTCCTGGTATTCTGTTATAAACGCATTTAGCATCCCCTTGGGTAACGTCGTGTATGGCCGGCTGCCCATTATTCCGCATTATCTTCGACCTTACAAATTACGCTCGCAGTGCATTTGTTGTAATGGCGGACTATCCAACTACTCAACCCAATGTGTAAGTGGTAACCTCCTAGTACTCCATAAGAGCTCACATACCTGATTATAAGATGGGCGAATGGCTATCGAACGGGCGTTGCGTGGGCAGCTTTTAGTACTCTCGCAGCCGTCCCAGCCTTTTGGGGAATCGGAACAGTAAGTGCTAATATATTCATTTGGCTTATTCTAAGGACGCTCAGCTCGGCAAGTCTGGTGAGACATTGAAGGCGAGGAAAGAGGCGGAGTTGGTCAAGTACAACCCGGCGTAAACTAGGTTAGGATTCGAAGCTTAGTTGTATTTATAGTGGACCATTCATATTTGTGAACATTTCTTGAGGAATGCCACGTTTAGGCTGCGCTTTATTACAAGTTGGCGAGTGTCGTAAGTCAAGGAGAAGCCAGCTAGTAATTAGAAGAGTATCGAGACAACCAGTGAAGTGCTGGTAGATAAATGCCAGAGTTAGCCAAGTAATAGAGCGGGCAGAACGGTGTGTGAGCCAAAGCCGAGATGATGGTGAGAAGCCAAGTGATGCGCTCTGCCACCTACGCTCATGTCGGAATCGAGCGCGACTGCGTCTCGTCCCCCGACTCCCGTCACGGGCGATACCGTTATTCCCAGTACTGCAAAGCCCTACAGATTCAACTGGGAGGCATCCCGTCGACCGGGCCCAGAGAGTGTCTCTGGCACGACCTCGGACGGCAGAGGACACGATGACTACTTCAATGCTATACCACAACTCGGCAACCTCCATTTAAATACCTCAACGACGAGTCTCGCGTTGGGGTCAGTGCCGACCGAGTGGAGTAGTTCCAGACATGGGTTCAACGGTACGAGTTTCCTAGTTTTTCGGAACGTTAACTCTGACACGCCGCAGCTATTTCCACTGTCCTCAATAATCCTCACAAGCGACAGGCTCCGCCCAAGGCGCATTCCGCGCTGCCGGCCGTACCCGCCGCCGAACTTCCGCGCGTGCGGAGGAAGGACTTTGACCCCTACCTCGAATCCATCTCTGTGGAATGGGACCGGTTTGAACACACTCACCAACCCGAGGCAGGGCCATCTACACTCGGCCAATCAACGTCACTCTCTACCCTCCCGGCTGTCCAATCCCTGCCCTCTCTCGAGGCAGTTCCGCGGGTGTTCTTCGCGCCAAACTTTGACTTGGCCGACCCCAAGACATTCGCGGCCGTCACTGAACTGGACGGCGATGATGCCGAAGCTGATCCCGCCGCGCTAGCCCATGCTTTACCACTCATGGAAAAACTCTCGCATTATGCTGACACCGTTGAGATGCATCTGACCCATGAAATATCTCTCCGTTCCTCTTCCTTCTTCGCCGCCCTGTCTAATCTTCATCACCTACAAGCAGAATCAACATCATGTCTGACGCAGATATCACGGCTACGCGATATGCTCAAGGAAGTGGACGAGGATGTCGCGAAACGCGGTTTGAAGGTGATTCAACTAGAACGCCGGATGCAGGATATGAAAAAGGTCGAGGAGGGCGTGGTCGGTGTCAAGGGAGTGGTTGACATGTCCGGTAATGCTCGCAACCTTCTTGCGCAAGGGAAGTGGGGAGAGGCTTTAGGCGTTGTGGATGCATTAGAGAAGTCCTGGACATCGATAAATGATCCCGCACCACCGAATGGTTCTGCGAAACCTGCCTCATTACTTAACGGGCGATTATCCCCTCTACCGCCCACACCTGAGGAATCGTCAGACGCGCCTGAAGGCTCCCCACTATCAGTACCTCTTTCTTCTCTGCGAGCGTTTTCTGCCCTCCCTGGCCATCTTCGGAGCCTTACTATGGAAATTATCGCGTCGTTGTCAACAGATTTCTCTGTCGCATTGCGAAATGATCTCATGGAACGGGTGGACAACGAGGCGCACGGTCTTTCGCGTAATAAAGTCAACGAAAGGCTCAAGGTCAAGGTTGAACCGTTATTGGAAGGTCTTGTTCGAACAAAAGGAATCAGAGAGGCAACGTTATCGTGGCGGGAGACTGTCCTCGCAGAAATAGGAAACATCGTGCGGAAAGTTCGTGCCCCAGATACTACATATTGGCGCGGGTTCCTCACTTCAGTATAGAACTTCCCATCTTTAGAAGCAGATGGCGCGAACTCGTCTACACCAGATAAAGTCTCTTCAAATGGATCTGAGTCTCGGTAGGTCTTTTTTTCTGTCCATAGTTTGCCTGCGCACGTGTCTAAATATCTCTAGGCCTGGTTTAGGAGCACATCTCCGAGAAATGACACATTCCGACTTCATGAATGTCCTCTCTCTGACGTACAAAAGGCTCTTGAAGGCGATCGAAGGTCTCCAGACACAAGGAACGTTGGTAGGCGAGGTCGTGGGCGCAATATACAGTTTGCGGTACGCCTTCTTTCGGCAGAATCTTGCCAACGATACTCACATGTAACCTTAGTCGCCAGTCTAATCCTGATACGCTTCAACTCGACTTCACGGATATTCTCGGCTCAGCCACTGAGCTGGCGCATGTCCTTGTTTCGAAGGTTATCGCTACACGTTCCGACCAGCATACGTCACTTCCACTACACGAGTTTTGCGAATTCTTCAATGCGACATGGTCCTTCGTAATCGATTGCGAGGTACTTTGTCGACGGATGGTAGTAGGACTTCGAGGCGCAGTTGTAGGACAGGTCGGTATCTTGTCCTGCACTTCTTCCGCAACCATGATTTTGATCTTTTCCATAGGGTAAAGCCTTCCTGCAGGTGTTTCATCAAACTCGCCTCAATCAATCGGCGAAGCTTGTGGAGGATGAGCTCTGGAATCCTCGAGATGTGCCTACGGAGTTGCAACACATTGTTAACCTTTTAGTGGATTCCGCGGTCAAGGACGCACCGGAATTGGTACTTTCCTCGTCGAATGCAGAGCGAAACAAACCGAACTCGAGTGCGCCAACCAGTCCGAACTCTAAGTCTCCCGCAAGCGCAATTAAATCCCTCTTCTCGTCACCGGCATCCTCACCACCTCCACCGGCTGCAGCTAGCAAGAGTCTGCAAATTGAAGACCGGACATACTTCACTGTAACGGCAACATCAGAGGTCCTGACCTTACTCCTGGATTACCTCAAGGTCATCGTCAATCTTGGCATGCTAGTCACAGATACCATGAGTCGAGTCATCGAATTCCTGAAGGCGTTTAATTCACGGACTTGCCAAGTCGTGTTAGGCGCGGGGGCCATGCGGTCTGCTGGCCTGAAGAACATTACAGCAAAACATCTCGGTATGTTATCACTATCGCACTCGCCAGATATGTCATTCATATGATTTTGACTAGCACTCGCTTCACAATCTCTATCGATAATGGTTGCTCTCATTCCATATGTTCGCGAAACATTCCGACGCCACCTGAGCTCTAAGCAAGCCGTCATGCTAGTGGAGTTTGACAAGTTAAAACGGGTGTGATCTTTTCTCATCGCCGCATTATAGGTGACGTGGACTAATGCGTAGTGTGTAGGACTATCAAGAACATCAGAATGAGATCCACGCTAAACTGATTGCGATCATGGGCGACCGTCTCTCTGCGCATGTCAAGACATTAAAGGTACTTGTTCGCCTCGAGAGTGCGTTTGCTCTACTAATTTCGACCGTTCTATAGGCTGTGGATTGGAATGTTCCCAAGCCAGGAGGCGGCGTGAATGATTATATGGAACTTCTCGTCAAAGAGACCGTGACACTGCACAAGGTTCTGTCTCGCTATCTTTCGACCTCCGTTGTTCAGGTAATTCACGCCGAGTTTCTCTCGGTCTGCGTTCTCATTCTTCCGTTCTATGTAGGATGTCATGACACAAGTATTCGCTGCGATCAATCACAGGTTGTCGGGAGAATACACCAAGCTGGAATTGCCGCATGCGGAGGCCAAAGACAGGTTTGTTTCTGTCTTTCATGATCTGTGACTCAGTGTTGATAACGGGGCATGTAACAGACTTCTTGCTGATGCGAGGTTTCTACACAAGAAGCTCGCGGCGCTGAACAACGTCGGTGTTCCAAGCAATATGCTTGAGATTGTCATCTCTGAGAAGTCGTTACCTGGGACTCCGAGAGTACCGACGCCAACGCGAAGTCAGACGCTTCCTAGTGGAAACCCAGCCGCGAGGTCAAGTACAAACTTGCGTTTGAAGGGATTACTGTCCGGGAAAGGACTCGCATTTGACAAGGCCCTACCTACTGTGACAGCGCCTTCTCGATCCTCGATGTCATCCCCGCCACCTCCGTTGAACGACATCAAGCAGTCGGCGAACTCGCACGATAGTGGAGATGCCTCGCCGTTACCTGCCCTCCCCGTTCAAGAAGGAGCAACGTCTCAAATCTCCACCGGTGGTTTCAAAGAGATAGAAGCTTCTGTAACAGAACCTTTAGATTCCGAAGCAGCAGATACTGGGCCAGAGCGTACGGTCGAGATAACCATTCAGCCAACCGATTCTCGCCCTTCTGGATTAACTGTCGAAGGCAGTAATGAAGGGCTAACAAATGATGATTCTACTCGATCAGATGGTGTAGAAGCGCAGACGAACTCTTCACCACCTGATTCAACGAATGGTGCATCATCGGCCGAGCATGCTGCCAGCACAGAGGCAGTTCAGACTCCTCCACCTGAAAGCGACATATCACCTGCACCTCCTGAAGCGGAATCATGACCACCTGCCATCTGTCTGGAAGGTTTGGATTAACCTTCCATCCGTCTCCACGCAGAGTAGTGGCTTTTCGATGCTCCTGAGAGGAAGCATGATCATGTCCAGGACTCGCGCTACTGGGATCCACCAGCACTATTTTAGACGTTGGGATTAGATTATCTCATTATTCTAACTGCAATTATCATTATGGACATCGGATTTCTTTGATATCGCACGTCGGATGGACAGCGAGACCTAGACGGTGACGAGGTATGGCAAATTTAAGCTTTTTTTGCAGCGGGTGGCGTCATTTAGGCCGGAGAATTAACTGTCACTCGGTACTCGTTGGCCAGAAAGCTTGATAACCCGGGTGTTCGTTGGTGGAGCGATCCCGACCGGGGACCTCGAGGCATGGTAGGTCCTCTTGTCCTATAAAAGTCTTAACTAGGTCCGATTGCTTGAGTCAACGGGGTACGAATGTGCTGCCGTGCTTACGGCTTACCGTCTCGACAACAAATAATGGGTCGCTCCTAACGACGCGTATGTAAAGATTACTTACCTCGAGATTTATCGAGGCCAATCGATTTCGCACGAGGCCGAACGTGCTGCGCGTTCATGAGGCCAAGCAGGAGTGGTACGATAGTGGCGGAAATCCAGGGCGTTGTAGAACATTGTTGGTCCATATGACTGGCCTAACGACCTGGTTCGGCTTGTGCAAAACGTACCTCTGATGTAAGTCATAACGAGAGGATGGCGGTACCTTCTCCACTTGTCTTCGGCTCGGCTCGAGTCGGTTCTTGAGAACAATGGGAACTTGGGCTTCACACGTCACTTGGGGGGTGGAAGCGCCGGCTAGCGTGGATCTCCCAGGCGGAATCGAAGGCCTTCCAAGGAGCCAAAGCGCTCCCACGGGAGAAATGCTGGGTCTAGCATCCATCCATACCCCAGGCTATGAGACGGCCGTTGTATTGACATTCGAGGCTTATTAATATAGATCGCGCGTATTTGGCTAGCTCTATGCTCATAAGTACGAGTTACTGGCGTTCATTCGGTGTTTGTGAGGTCGCACACTGATCAAGTTGATCAATGAAAGAGTCCGGCAGGCAGCAAAAGCAGTCCGTGTTACCGCTGCTGTTAATTCAGTCCTCATTGGAGCAGTACACTATAGGGCAGTCAGAGTGACCTGCAGTGTCCGCATAAGAATATCGCGATACAACTGCGGAGGTATTCACGTATCGCGCTAATTAGTGGTGTCAATCAACGTCGGACTAGTCACGTCCGATGGGGAATCCGAAGGATGGCGAGCGCTTTATTGGCATAAAAAATCAGGCTATACACGCAAGTTATGATGAGGATGAGTGCGGGACGACGAAAAAATCTTCCGTCGCTATGGCGTTTCTTGAACGCGTCATAAGCACTGATGGCGCAACCTGTAAATTCAAAATGCGAAGAGGTGTATGCCTAAAACGGAAAGCCGCCTCAAAGGGGAGGTCACAGATGATGTATACGGAGAACCAAGGCAAAACAGATGAGCTTGAATATTGGAGGACAATGGACCATCGTGGTGGAGGAATTTTTGCACCCTGGAATGCTTATAACGCGCCGGTCTAAAGCTGAACGTGGTTTAAATTGCCGGCGGACAAAGAGAGAGAGAGCACGTTTGACAAGTCAGGAGGCTGTCATGCACACATCGTCGTTTTCTTCCTTCCTGTGAGGGGAATCGGTGAGCGCGAACGTGGCAAGAATGCAGGTAGAATGGATGCAGAGGGAGTACAATAGTGGATTTTTATGGATATCTAGTGGTTCATGAGCCGGAGGTGACCGGGCAATCCAGCTCTGAACTGGCTCAGAACAAAGGATCTCATCTTGGGACCGTGACAGTTCTCGATTAACTTAGTATGTCCATATTAGGGACTCACGTGGGTATTTTGACTCGACGCTTCTCAAAATTTGAGTCTTGAGAACTATATAAGAACCCGTCGCTTGGACCCTTTCCCGCCATCGTTTCCCCCCGCCAATTTCGTGCCTTTGATTGTTGTCGACCTCAACGACGACGGCGCCGCCACCTTTGACATGTTTGAATTTGAAGAGCTGTCGCGGTGTTTAGTATGCTCGGCGGAATTGGGCGATACTTCGTACGTTTGACTGCTGTTATTCCCGCCTCCCGCTGACCTTGGCCAAAAGGCGGGCGTATTGCAGCGACCTATGCGAAGCCCTTGAATTCACACCTCCGTCGTCTTCTCAAAGCAGTGCCTTTTCGTCTCCCATGCTGCCCGGAGTTGGCGGTGGAGAAGTGCCTGCGCTATTGCCGTCGATGCTTGGATCTGCCTTTAGGAAGGAAGACCGTTATTCTAGTTCGTCGTCTGCTTCCAGTACCGCCTGGTCCCTCGACACCGACTCCGGCGAGGACCAGGATGACCCATTTGTTGGAGCCAACAGCGATCCCGACGCGGCGGACTCGTTGTACGACGAACCGACTAAAGCGACGCCATTTGGTCGTCCATTGGCGTATGCACGACGCCCCTCTGGTACAAACACTCGTTCCACCGTGCCTCACCTGCACAGTCGTACATCATCGGGCCCCTACACTGGACACGTGCGCGGCACTCATAGTGCCCCTCAGCCCCATGAAGATGACCAAGTCTCGTTCCAGGACGAATCTTACTCCGACCATATTATTCCCCAGTCGGCTCCAGATCGGCCCGTCCACAGCTTTGCCGACGCGAAAGATTCTACTATAACTAAATCCAAGCGTTCCCGCAACCGTGCCTCGCTCCCTGCATATTTCTCTCTACTCCAGATTGGCGGCGGACAAGCGGATTTGTCGAAAAAGGGCTCTCCGACAGTCTCGACATCTTCGGGCCAGACCATCGTTCGCCCATCACCTCCCACCCCAAAACTATCACTATCAGGTGTCACCTCCAGTCTTCCGCAATATCAGCACAGAGGTCGTCGAAAGGTCTCGAACAGTTCTTCCACCTCATCCATTTCTTCGACACGCTCAAAAAGCGATTCTCATGCATTGGATTATGGGATGACACGCTCTCCCCCCATCGACTCATTCCCCCCGCGTCCACGCCTCAATAGCCGTGGAACGACGGAATCACTCCTCGACCGCGATCCACGCCGCGGACGTCCCGCCGTGAGACGAAACAGTTCGCCACCTCCAAAGATGTCGTCAATCTGCGATGGGTTCTCTTTCGGCCAGGGGAGTGCAGAAGCCGATAGACCCAGGGGCCGCGCCCGGGTTGATGAGTTGGATGGAGTTGGATTTACCGTAGGCGCTCCGGGGTACGGTAATGGGCGTAGTGGCCTTTTGCATCGGGAAAGGTCGCACTGGGCGGCCGGCCGAATCCGTTGAATGCGGAGCTGGCTGTCGACTTTCATCCATTTCGCCACCACTCTGCTCTATCGTCCACTCTATCTCAACTCTTTTCATTGCAAAAATCTTGCCGTCGTGACGACAGGCGTTGTACATCAAAACATCATTATTGACGCGACCATCACGAAAAACGGGACCAGCGCCTTTCCGCGCTGCCCGAATGAAGATATACCTCAACACTCCCGCATCATTGTCATCATTTTCCAACATCATTGCATTGTTTTACACCGGCATTTTTCTTCATTCGGTTCTTCAAAAGTCACTCCTGGGGTTTCACTTTGTCACATCTCATCATTGTCGCCACATATTACCCCATCCCAGCTATCTTGTCGTTTTTGCGGTCCTTCAATGCTATTATTAATACAAAACCTTTTTGCATCCTTTCATCCCGCTCCAGCCTTCGCTTCAGATACATACTGTCGTTTCCATTTTTCTACTTGCATTGTCTCATTCATCTCATCGGCATTCTGACGGAAATACCTACGCAATCAATCAAATATCCCTACTGTTGTGCTACTATCTGCTACTTGATATCTTACTTTGAAAACAATCCTGTCTTCTCTGTGCATCCTATCGATGCCGGCCACCGAATTTGTTGAACTTGTCTGAAATTGCGTGATGACCAGCGCGTCATGCATTACGTCTGTGAATTGCGCTTGGTTTGCGCAGTCAGCTCGTCCTGAACAATTGAAATCCAAAGTGATCTACGCATTGCATTAGTTGATACGTGCAATGTCCAGCGGATCCCGTGTCACATTAGGAGGAGGTTTCATTGGTCAAGAGAACGCACGCGTAGGCGCCTCGTGTGTCGGTTGAGGCCTGCTTTGGGAACTTCCCAATGGGTGACCACGTCACACTCTCCTTCTTACGCTTTGGCACGCGTCTCTCCTGACGTTTATTCCGAATCGTTGTCCAGCAACGTTCAAAACGCCTTTCTGACGGTTCG
>QLPD01004115.1:0-10844 GCA_003314085.1 Hymenopellis raphanipes
TGAGCCGACGCCCGTTCCGGAAGCTGCGCCTCCCGCTCCGGTAGTGGAGGAGGCTCCGGTTACCGTCGCGGACGTCCCCGAGCCACCTGCGCAGGTTCCTACCCCGGCCCCGGAGCCTCAACCCAAGACGAACGGTGTCCACCCATCTTCGTCTCCCGCTCCTATTGCTGCTGCTCCGGAACCTACCCCCGCGCCTGCTCCTGCGCCTCCACCTGTTGTTCAGCAAGCGCCCCCGCCCAAGCCTCAGCCCAAAACATGGGCGAATTTGGCTGCCACCAATTCGAAAAAGTGGGGAGCTAATGTTGCGCAGGAGTCGAAGGGACATACCGAGGTCGTTCCCGCTTCTTCGACGCCTGGTAGCGGTACACAGACCCCTGCTCAGCAACCGGCGCCTCCTCCTGCGCCGGTCAACCCACGCGGTCCCCATCCTGCTTATTTGGCTGCTCAGTCTGTCACTACGGCTCACTGTTTCGTCAAGGTATGCATCTTCTTTATTTCTGATCTATGTTTCTCATCGTTTCTTCTCAGGGCGTCACCGAGCCCATTAGCAACACGATACTTACGAATCAATTAACGCAATTTGGGCAGGTTAAAGAAGTCGACATTGTGCGCAGTAAAGCCTGTGCCTTTGTTGAGTTCACAACGGTCGACGCTGCGCGACGCGCTATTATTGCGTGTCTGCCGTCGGCTCAGGGTGGTGGTGGTGGGATGTGGGTGGAAGTTGGTGGGGAGCTGGGACAGATCAGGATCACGGTGGAGACGAAGAAGGAGCGCGGTGAGCGTCCACCCAGCCGTCCGCGGGGTGGTGCGCCGCAGGGCGATGTGCGTGGGGGGAGTCTGCGTGGTCGTGGTGGTACCCGCGGCGGTCGCGGTGCGAAACCGTGACACCAAAATATTCCGAGTGCTGAATAAACTCTTTCTCTACTTCTTTTTGGTCGTTTTCGTGCTTTGTTCTCCTCGCAATCTTTCCTTACCATACTCACGCATTTCATGTAAGTAGGTGTCGTTATGCATTTTTTTATTGGATCTATGTATCAAAATCCTTTTTCATGCATCCACTAAACTGGTGTCCACAAACACCTACAAAAATATCGGAAGTCCTTCCTTCAAGCCGCCATCTCGACCCGTAAGTTTTCCCTCTCATTCAGCAAACTTCCATCATTGATTATTAAATAGCATCCTGAGAGCAGCCCTTGTACGAACGACTTTATCCATCCGGACTACTTCCTTGAAACAACTCAACTTCGCCGATGTATACCCACAGCTCAGGCCTGTCCAACATCTGCGCGTGTGTCACTTCTTTCCGACGGCAGTTGCCAGTCCTGTGGAACCGTTCCAGGATCTCCAGGTGCAGACTGCCATCCCGAACTGCTCAAACTCATCTGTCCAACAGATGCTATCATAACAAAGACATATTATTCCGCCTTCACCGATACCAGCACTACACGATATCCTTCAGCCCCTAAACACCGACACAGGCGGCGTAACCACCACAACCTGCGTGCGCGCTACAGCCACCGACGCCTTCTTCCTAGGCTACAACGTCCGCGTCATCAAATCCGCCGTCTCATCCTCATCTCCCATCGCCACGACCTGTGCCCTCGCTATCATCACAGCCCACTACGGCATGGGCCTACGCCACCGACGCAGCGCTGCCAACATAGTACTACGTAAACGGCTCTATCCCTTCCTGGCGTGTGCAGCTCCGAAGGAAATCGCGTACAATCCTTGCGTACAATCCTCGCCACCCGATCCCAAAGAGACACGGCTCCCCGCGTTCGCTGCAAAGCGCCTACGCTCGTCGATGCAGACGGCACCATCGTCATCGAATCGCTCGTCATTTTGCAGTACCTCGAAACGTGATCAAGTTCTTTTATGAACGCCACTTTCAGGGAAAGAGAACGTGTCGTTGGTGTCTGATAAGGACGGCGTGCACGATGATCCATACGCAAACTTTAACATGTTTGGCGCTCGCCCAAAAGGTGAGCTCACGGATGCCATTATTAATTGGTTGGTGCGCACGTTATGTGCAGCGTACAGTATTGTAGGGTAGGGCGCTACGAAGGTTGGGCTGCCTTTGTGATTTCGGGATCATGGCGAAGGGCGTTCGGAGAGCTCGCTGTCTTACGTGACCTAGGATGTCAGTACGATTCGAAAACGTTTATAGCGAAAGAGCATTATCCCAGTAAGCAGGGAAATCGCCGAAAGAGTAGAGTTAAGAGGAGGAACTGTTCGCAGCAAGCAAGGATAGCGGATACCACCAAAAACGGTTTGTGGCACTGGCAACTTCGATGATTGTTGCCGTTTTCCCGCGGTGGCCATGGATATGGAAAGGTCTCTGAGTGGGGAAGATGTTGTCGATAATGATTTTCCATCCATGGCCTCTCGCGTGACCCTCAAACCTCCCCCTCCACGATGTAACCTTTGGCCATTCTCTTTTTAGAGAGTATGGTTTCTAAGAGCATCGCAATGACATTCCTGGAACCTAGGGAGGCCGGTCGTACCGACACAACCCCCTCCGCCGCCAGACAGAGGGAACTATGCAGATACAGCTGGTCTTGATACCTACTTTGTTCTTGGTTTCTCCTGTTCTTATTGGTGTTGTTTTCGGTTGTGCCTGCAGAGTCAGTAGCCCCTTAGCGGACACCGATTCAAGAGTTACCTGTTCGCTCCCACCGCTTTCTCTTGAATCTTGGTCCTGTTTTGTATTTCATGAGACTTGTATCTGAGTCGGTCAGCGTGGGCCTGCTATGACATCTTTTTTCGTTAAAAAATAATCAGGCGTAGGTTTTTGAGTGGGTCCAGTGGCGCATGGCTCGGCCTCTCCCTCACTGCTGTATCTGTGCTACACAACTATGCCCTGTTTCCTCTGAGCGGGATCAACTCACGAGCCAGCCCAAGTGTACGTAAGGATACTTATCACCCCTGATAGGTTTAGATTGTCGTTTTCTGCAGCATAGTTTGATGCTGGAATCGACAAGGATCGACAAGGAAGAGGAAAAAGGAAGAGATGTGATCCGAGTCGACGTCATAATCCGGTCCCCGTTTCGCAAGTGCTAAGTTATTGGAGAGGGACGACGCTGAGCTAGAACAGGGCAACTAGCAGACCGTGATGAGGGTGTTGACGAGACCAGGACTGCGGAGTTTGCCGGTTCAACCTTGGAACTGACCATCATCATCACCGTTTCCTTTCAACGTGTCTTACCTGCACCTGTGTTCGTGGTGCGTCAATTTACACTTCTATTTCGGCTAGACGGTGTCTGTGAACGTGACCGAAGGTCTAGTCCATGGGGAGCTGTTTACCAGTTTTAGATTGTTCCACCTGTTCACTCTTGCCGCTTTCTCTTGAATCTTATATAACCCTCTTCTGAATCTCCTGAAGCTTGGCGCGCGCCGTGATGGCAGCTCCGTCGCATAACGAGCTCGCTCTTTCGGAAATTCTGAATTTTCGACAGGTTTTGACTCTCAGTTACACTCTTTCTACAATCTCCAAGACAATCTCGTTGCTGAAAACGCATGTCAAATAACAAGAGCTAGTTAATTCTTTTGTCATGTACTAAACACCGGTCATACCCTTGAAACCGCAGTTGTTCTCCACACCACCCGTAACCTCTTCGGTGTGGAACGCGACCTCTCCGACGCAGTCGCCGTACTCATAGGCCAGGCTCTGTGTCCCGTCGGAGCCCGCATTAGTGGTGCTCGGATTCCCGAAGATAGTCTTCTGGTACGGCAGGAGCGCGCAGTGGTTCGGCGGTTCGCCGCCATTCCACGGGTACCATTCGACGAAGCCCAACTGGCTACTCTGTATCCCTGCTGAGCCCTCGGGGAGGGTATAGCTCCCGATGTGAATCCGCTCGCCGGTGACGGTGTCAACCGCGGTCCCGACCCAAGTCGTGCCACCGGTGGTCTTGACCTCGAAGTTGTACGTGCGGCCGTACACGCCGTTCCACTCGACCGAGCATGATACACCCGCTCCGCCGTCTGCGCCGTTGTGGCAGTTCTGGTCGCTCGTGGTCGTGCCCGCGATGAAGCTCGAGAAGACCCCGTGCAGGACTGTCTGGGAGCCGCTGTCGGGGCGGGGCTGGATCCCTGTGTAGCCAACGTCGTCGAGGCCCACAAAATTGAATTGTTGGGCAAAGTAATAGCCGGATATGTGGTCGGCCTCGACAATGGTGATAGGGAAAGTGATGTCGGCGAGTCCGGTGGATGGCACATTCGTCACAGACCAAGACGAGCCGACCAAGGCGCGCGCCATTGGAAGGAGCATGATGAACGAGGTGAGGAGTGTGAAGGGGGTGGAGAGCTTCATCCTGCGGGCGATCAGTACTAGGCGGATGTGCGAGAATGCCAGCTCACTTTGCTATCTGAATTCGATACTTTCAAAGCTGGATAGCGGGGTATTATACCCCACTGGCTTTTATGCACCATAGGAGGCGAGCAGGACGGACATTGGATCAGTTGACAGGCAGCTTGGAGAAGCGGCTCGGACGGAGCTCTATGGAAGACTATGCGCTCGCATCTACAACCATATGGGTGAGACATTGTATTGTCCACCTTAGCGCACTCATCGCGGTGCCGGATTGGGATCATTTACCGGTGCGAGTTCGTCGACAATTGATTCAACAGGCTATACTGGACTATACTTATACACTCTTTTACTCTTAAAACAGCCCACCTCAGTCTACATTTCTCTGGCTCACTCCAGCCCTCTACCAGACTCTTTAATCCTTCCGTGTCATCCCCAGCCATCCGGATGAGACCCTTTTGTATATCTAGAATGCTCATAACACATGCTCTCGAATGGTTCGTGACCCTAAGAGACTATTGGTTCTGTTCGGTAGCCTGGCGTGCAAGCTGTCCGTGGCCTTGACTGACGCCCCTGATAGACACTGAGTATCGCTTTTGAACTTGCCAAATACAGCTTGCGATTTTGAGCAACTCCGTTCTTGACTGGTGGTATTTCGCAAGAAAGCGCCCCCAAACGGGTTTTAGACGTGCTAATCTGCAATTGGCTTGGGACCTATCTAGGTGATGCGCGTCCAGAGGTTCTTCGTAAGGCTGATTCTGCCTACTAAGAATGAAAAGGTAAGAAAGAACACTTGCTCCTTCCTTCATCGCGGAAATCTTCCCCGGTGATCTGCCGTTGTCGCATCACTTCGCTACTGGCCGTATGAATGGCGTGGACTTCGCCAGACTCGTAGCTTGAGCTACAAGGCATCTCGAGCCAGTTCTGTCCTCATGATTTTACGGCTTTCAAGTGGGGCACCGCGTCGTCCTTCACTCACTTCTTTGCCGTTTATGTTAGCATGACCAATTGTTGTCGACATCCATCCTCGCAGACGTGTTGAGTCGTACATGCAAGCGTACACGACTTGCATAAAGCGTGTCAAGGAGAGCGAGAACCTACACAACGTCTGCGAGGGGCTGGAGTATCTCTTCTTGGACGAATATTCAGAGTACGAGCGTGTGATTGAAGAGTCCTTGGAGGGAACGATGGGGGAGCTTGGGTTCTGGGAAGGGTATCTGAGGAACCACCCGTACGTTGCTGGGGACAAGGTTACACTGGCGGACTGCGCATTTTGGTGAGCGGTGGGATACTTGGTACATCGAGGTCTTGATCTCGAAGGAGAAGAATGGGTGGGCTTGCGCGCCTACGTGGACCGCATTAATGCGAGGATGGCTGAGAGTGAAGCCAAGCCTGTGGCGTGGAGCAAGAGGGGAAAGGGTTCGCTGTTCACTAGAGCAGCGGCGCTTAAGCGTTTGAGAGGATATTAATATGCTATCTATACTTCGGTCATGGCTGGTTCGTTTGGTGTATTGCTGGTACTCTCTAGTCGTGTACGTCTCCGCCGCCGATTAGCTAAGGGATTGAGGATAAGCGCCGCGAGGAGGACCACGGCGTCCAGAGCCTGGTCAACATTAGTAAATTGCACGACCAAATCATGTAAACATACGTACAACTACGAGGCTATATGCCACAGCAGCAATGGTATCAAACTCTGCTCTAAATGCTAAAGAAAGTAATGAAAATACACCTATCCAAGCCCATGAGCAGTAAAAATGATTTGATATAGAAACAGACATTACCTCCAAGGCAGTCAATCAGCATGAAGGGTATGGAAATGCCAATGACTTCATTATGCTTGTAAATCTCATGATATTGTGGTAGGAGACCAACAGCCAACAGGATGGAGCTCATGATGCCAAAGAACTGCACTCCACGCGTGTTGCCGTTACGGTACGAGGGTCGAATCGCAAAGACCATGCCTACGTCGAATCCTCCGAATATCGCGAGAATGGTGATACTAACGGTCCATATCTTTTTGAGCGACCAATCGCGGTTGTAGTATTGACACTAACAGATGAAATGTAAAGAGAAGAGTTCGAGAGCTCGAGAAAGACTTGCCTGACACCACGACACGAGCGACAACGTCGCAAAGATGTGCGGCTGGGTGATGAGCGGGATATTAAAGTCCTGCACAATCGCGTAGACTCCGAGAAAAACACCGGCGATGGCCCATAGCAATCTGCGTTTTAATCAGACTTCAAACGCGCAAGTCAGGTAGGAGGCGCTTACACCAAATACGGCGAAAGCCCTTCCGTATTCTTCGTACGCCAACTTTTCCAAATCTGCGGAATCAGTTGGATGGTCCAACACACCGCCCCTGTGCAAGTGTCAGCTTGGAAAATATTCCATGGGAAGAGGGGAGTAGCCACCGATTGTTCCTAGGGCGTTTTCTGCAGCATAGTTTGCTGGCATCGACAAGGGAAAAGGAAAGAGGATGAGATTGTGATCCGAGTCCACCTCATGACAAATCGAGATTGGAAATTTATCAGCTGCAGATAAACACTGAAAGCAGAGATCCACTGTAACCGTATGCGGTTAAGTAGTTGATGGACGGCTGCAGAACTGATAGCGGAAATAGACGCTCTTGGCCGTGTTGCGTCCCAAGCGCACGCCGCCGTACAGTACGGGTGTACCGTACGACCCATGCTGTAAACCGTACTGTAACACGGTTGTGGAGATCCCTACAGTAACTGAGAGAGGTAGCACGCAGATCCACTGGGTTGTTCAGTGCTATTGGAGAGGGCGATGGCGAGGTATATAGAACAAGGGCAGGTGATGAGTGTCGAAGAGACCGGGACTGTCACTGTAGCCGAGCGGAATTAGCCGGTTCAACTTTGGGACAGACCATCATCATCGTTTCGATTCAATATCTCTTAGTTGCACTCGCGTCGATGGGCCATTTGGGTAAATTGCCAGTTTCCGATTGTTCTACCTATTCACTCCCGCCCCGTTCTTTTTTTTCAACAGGTTTTGACGCACACGACTTGTGTTTTGAGCGACGGTTGACTGGACAGGTACACGGATTGAACTAATTCCTGCGAAGAATACCTTCATACATATCGTCCTCCCCGCTTCATAGACAACTGACGTTGTATTCGCCTGAAGTTCTGGAACCATGGTCATTAATGTTTGGAGATCCATCATTTTGCATCTGTGCAAGCCTGGCCACCATTTCATATTTGTCCTTATGTAATGCGGATATCCTTTCATTTTTACCACCACCATGATTCGACGAGAGGGCGAGGCGGCAAAGCTTGTGGGCCCGGGCTCATGACGAAGGAGTCTGAAGAAAAGTAAGTGCGTGTTTCAGGATCAACGCGTAGATCTAGCTGACTAACGGTCCCAAGTCTCAATAACGCGGAGCAGTTAAGCCACCAACAGAGATTCGAGGAATCTCTCTTTTACTACAACGAAGCGCTGAAGGACAAGAACAATCTCGACGCGGTCCTTCAAGTGGCCGCTCTCAACTCGGACCGAAAAGCGGCGCTGGCGATTTTACAGCGCACTGAAAAATGCGGTCGGTTCATTTTTCTCAAAGAGACGCGTTTCCTGATGCTTTCAGATAGGCCGAGAACTGGTGAACATGTTATTGAAGGAGGATTGCTTTGTAGAATCGAGTCAATACTTTGGCAAGTTCTGGACCGTCATAGAAACGCGTCCTTACATGCGCGTCCTCGCCGCCATATGCGACACATCTTTCCTCGCCGACAGAGTTGATTTGACTGTGTAAGTGACTCGCATCAGCATTTCTCTCCGACCCAAGACTGAACTTTCTTCCTAGTGATACCACTATACGTATGCTCCGCCTCGCTCCCACGGATGAACTATCTCAGAGATTCGACTTGGGATCCCACCTAGTGCGCCTCCGTCGCTATGCAGAAGCGCTAGCATTTGTACAAGCCTGGATGGGCCAAGAAATGATTTCGAAACGATGTGGTATCATTCCGTCGCGCCATACAGGTGCACCTCCTCCTCAAGGTGGAACACTTGCCATGCGCAGGAAGAATCCAAAGAAGGAACCCTTCTATACGGATGATGAAGAAAAGGATCACGAATGGGGTGAGGCGGCATTCTTGTATACAGCTGCCCTCGCTTCGTTCAAGCTCTGGGGCGATGGTCCATCGGCGCAGCAATATCTTCGCCTGGCTGTCAAGGTCTGCCTATACATTGCGGTGAAGATCCTAGCCAAAGTCCCGAAACCTCGTGCGTTCCTGATGAGTATGTGAAATCGAGACTGACCCTCTTCACAAGAAACGCCAAGTCTTGCGGACCACAAAAGCGTTAACGGGCCTCAGGAAGCGCGCGAGTATCTTTACTGGGGGCAAGACCTGTGGATGAAAGCATCGGTGTGGGAATGGGTCAACTCTCGACCGGACATCAAGAAATACGTCTTGAAGAACTGCTGTCGTCCGGGCTGCGATGCGATGGAGACAAAGGCGGCTCAATATCAGAGATGCGCGTCGTGCAAAAAGGTAATGCCAAGCCTTCTACCATAGCAAACGTCGATGTGCTTAACGTTCCAAGGACGTCTACTGCAGTACTGTATGCCAGAGAGCTGACTGGAAAAGGCATAAACCAGGTCTGTCGTTCTACGCGCTATTCCCGTCTTGGTTTTTATTTTTGAATAGGTTGTCAGGCTGAAATGCGAGCGGGGCAGCTTCAGCACGCGATAGATGCCGGGTTATTCACGCTGTAGATTCCGCCAACTTATCGATGCCGGCTTTTTTACCGGCGTTACTCAACGTCAATGATAAAAAATGAAGACCCTCTACGACCCGTCAGTCTCGAAAAATGGTTTTACTTCCCGCGAATTAGGGGCATCTAGCCTGACGGCTCGAATATTCGGACATTCCCAGTACCGCTAATACTTCCTAAAGAAGATCTTCGAATTCGCGCGGGATGCGAGTTGGCAGCTGTGAGAGAATTCGAGCGATATATAGATTCAGGCCACATCCTTTCTCCCTCGCTTTCTCAGGATGTCGACCTCTTCCTCTTCCGCCGCCCTGCCCTTCAAGAAATACGGTGAATGCACGACTTTGAGCTATGCATACCACAACGTCAAGATGTTGCTTCAACTGCGTACGTCTGAATGATTAATCACCTCACGATCCAATCTGATTGTTCTTGTAGCATTCTTCATCTGCTACAGGCTTCTGACGAGCGACGGCACCAAGCCACTTACACGCATAATAAACGACACGACAGTCCAACGCGTCACGACGATGCCATACACCATCGTTCAGCGTGTTACTGGGGAGACACTACAGGTGTACGACGACTGGGCCAAAGGCGAAAGGTGCATCGAGCCCATCCCAGATAGTTCCGGTGCGAAGTTGCTTTGGATTGGAGAAAAGAAGACTGAGCGTGTGATTCTCTACGCTCACGGCAAGTCCCATGCTACTGTCCAGCTGACATGTAGTTGACAAAGTTAGGTGGCGGATATGGCATGCCTTACATTGCCGGTGCTCTACCGTTCTGGCGTTATGTCAAGGATAAAGTCACCGAACGCGTACGGCAGGATGGACTAGGAATGGCTGTTTTCTCCTACTGTCAGTTCAGCAGCATCAACGACTTGCTCATAGTACACTAATCTAATCCCATTTCGTACAGCTCTTATTCCCGATGCGATCTTCCCGACGCCGTTGAAGCAGCTCATTCAAACCATATTATATCTCGTCGAGAGAGGAACGCCTGTTTCCCAAATATACCTTGTAGGCGACTCTGCAGGTGCAAACCTGATTCTCCAGCTCTTCGCGCACGGTCTACAACCCATCGCCGGCGTTCCTCAGACCATCTCTCCCCAAACCAAGTTCGGCGGCATCTACCTCATGTCTCCATGGGTCGATCCTCTCGGGGAGACATTCACATCCAGCATGCCCCACGCGACAGCAGACATCTTCTATCCAGCTGCCTACAAACTGTTTGGCACCTTCGCGCTGATGGGTGTCCCTCCAGAGCAGCGGAGGTACTTGCAGATGCTCGAACTGCCGGAAGGCTTCTTCCGCGATCTGAACCAGAACATGCTAGTTAGCTACGCGGGGCACGAGGTATTGCGCGACTCGATAAAGTTCTTTTATGAGCGCCACTTCCAGGCGAAGGATAACGTGTCGTTGGTGTTTGATAAGGACGGCGTGCATGATGATCCGTACGCGAACTTTAACATGTTTGGCGCGCGGCCGAAAGGCGAGCTCACGGCTGCCATTATTGATTGGTTGGTGCGCTCGTTATCTGCAGCGTAGAGTACTACAGGATAAGGAGCTATGTACGTCCGTCGGCCTTTCTGAATTTCAGGATCATTGCGAAGTGGCGTTCTTTTGACAAAAAGCGATCGGCTGGGATGAAGGAACCCAGAATGCAATAGGCTTGACTCTTGAGTAGAGGAGAACCTGTTGACAGGAACGCAAACGGTGGGCATCACCAAAAAACACTGGCAACTTCAGGCTTTTCTCGCGGTGGCCATGGATTTGGAAAGGTCTGAAAGTGAGGAAGATGTTGT
>QLPD01004116.1:0-51324 GCA_003314085.1 Hymenopellis raphanipes
ATAAGCCGCTGATAACATGAAGGTTGCGATGAGTGATTTCACGCCCGTTTTCGAAGTAGAACTAACGGGAGTATACTATGCAAGAACCTGACATTCATGATGATTGGATGTTCGCTAAGGAGCCATTGTCCAATGTTGGAGGAAGCAAGCCGACCCCCGAGCGAGGTTACCACGTACCCGACCCCCGCGCTTTTGCCTATCCCGACGCTTTACTCAGCGCCACACCGACGCGTACTCTAGAATATTTCTTAGGGTATAAAAGCCTCGGATTTCGTGTACTACATACACAGAATTTTATCTTTCTTCTCCTCCAACTATCTACCTGCTGCTAACATCCAATGTCCAAGGCGTTTGAGGAGAAGGGGAGGCGGTGTCGGCAATATTGAATGTTACCTGCGGACAATTGAGTTCGGCATTTCTCAGCCGGAGATGAAGCCAATAGCACACAAACACAAACAAGGGTCGATCTCTTGCCCGCCCTCTTCATGTTTCGCGCCACGTCACGTCCTGTTTTTCGCATCAGTCGCGCACCCTCCGCTCGTTGTGCCCCGCAAGGCCCAACACTACGGATACCGGCTTCGACGCGGTCAATAATCCGGATACCGACGCTGCGGCCATACAGTGCCCTACCCCAGCCTAGGCTTGCCAGCACAGTCAGCCAGCGTGGATGGTGGCAACGGGCGTGGTTTCGTGATGACGGCACGCCCAGATCGAAACGAAAAGGCGCTCTCTACGCTCTTCTTGCTAGTCTAGCGCTCGTACCGATTCCCCCTCTCGTATATGCGCTCGTTTTGTCCCAGGAGCGCGCGCACCTCGCGTGGTTGCTTGTCCAATGTTACCGTACCGACGCTAGATTTGACAATGTAGATTGGGACGACTATGATAGTGTCGTCGATTATGTCCGAGACGTGAGCTCATTAATCTGTTCGATCGTGTTTGTGGCCAACAGAAGAACTGTGTACTATCCTTGATCGGGAAGTGAAATCGATTTTTGTAACGGGCAGCTATAGCTCAGTTCTTCATGTATTGCCCTGAAAATTGTAATTTAAGTCAATTATATACTAGAGTTTATGTGTACCAAGTTTGGGATTTTTAGGGCACTGACGAGGTTTGCCAGCTCGACCGCGATTGCAACGTTCGATTAAGCGGGGAAGTGAAATCGTGACGGGCTGTGACCAGTCCTGCCTTCTGGTCCGAACAGTGTCGGCACCACGGCTACGGAAGCGTGAAAGGCAGTGGCAGCCGAGCGGGGTTTGAAAATTTGTCACTCTCGATTTCACTTCCTGCTCTCGATGAACATTTTCATCGAGTACAGCTGTTCTCCGCCGGTATTTTGCATCGAGTCATACCTAAATGCCATATATAACATATGTGAGAGGTCCCAGGACCATTCCAGCGCAGGGTGAATTTGCACGGTGGCCTGAACGAGTAGTGAAATCGCATCACGCCTCGATTTCAGCCATCCAAAAATCAGTCTTCAATCCTCATTGACCCGGTGGCTTTGTACTTTCGCACACTCATTCTTTAGGTGCTAAAGCATCTTACAAAAAAACCCTGATATGCTATGACAACAATTGCGGTATAGGGAAGCAAAATACTGGTAGGATTTCACTTCTCGATGCGATTTCACTTCCCGATCAAGGATAGTAGCTTGTCATTGTGATCATGGTGAATGACCACAAGATACCCCAGGATCAAGTAGAAAGATTCTTTGAACATGTGAAATCCTGGCGTAAAGAGGACCCTGTCCCATCCGACGAATCCTCCCCATCCCGCGTCCTCGTCACGAAACTCATCTTCACTCGCGCCGCGCTTAACGTCCATCTCATCCTCCTCATCCTGATTACCAGAACCGTGACCGAGCAGCCCAAACTGAAAGTCGGCGTCGTCATTGAACCCAAACGCGGCACCGTTGGCTCTTTCGAGGGATTGCTGGACATTGGATTGTTGGTCCGGAGGATATTAGGTAGTGAGCTAAGTGAATGGGCGACGCTTGTGCGTCGTGTGAGTGGAGGTGGGGAGAAGCTGTTGGAACTTGATAGTACTACAGTTGAGAGGCTTAAGGGTGGTGATGCGGATTGGGAGACTGTCGATTGAAGGCACCTTCCTTGTCCCAGGAAAGACTGAGACCAGATTTTTAGATTGTTGCATCTAGTTATCGGACTTTCGAAAGATATCTACTGGCATTTTCGATTAAGCTCGCAGTACGAGGCCATTGTGCTGTTTCGAAACACATTCATTAGGCAAGTGTAGATTTTCAGCTGTCTCAAGGCAAGTAGCTCTATATAACGCCGACCATGACTGCCATCTCTCTTACTGCCGTCTCATGCGAGTGCTAATTGACACGCGATCTTGTTGGATCCTGATTTTTAGACGGGAAACGTTATAGGTATGTTGCCAGACCGCTGTGTCGAGCCGATTTCAACCTGTTAACAGGCGCCATGTTTCCATTGTGCAGGCATCGTATTGTGGAGTTCAGTACGCTTCCAGTGCGTATACGATTATTACGATACTTCTCGTCATGCTCAGAACATGTCGTGATCGCTAGACTCGGAGGCGTAGCCGGTGCTGTAGTGGCTCCACTGGTTGCGCGCGCTATTCTTGGGGGCGCTTTCGGTGTTAATGCGGGATAGCAGGTGGTATCTTCGCTGGTCTGCAAGCTGCCGCTACCTGCCATTGGTTTTGTCGGCGCTCGAACGCGCGTAGCGGTCGCTGCAGTTGTTTGAGCCAAGGTTTCGACGCTCTGAAGGACATGACCACGTATATTCCCATTATACACCTTATATACATGCCTGCCCGCGGAGCCGTAAATGCGGAATCACGTATACTAGCGGTAGAAGCTTGTAGCAGATACTAAATACACTGACTCGCGGGCACTGCCCTCTACCCACACCCTTAAATCCTGCAGTGAATGATGCTTCACCGCCATTGTTCTGTTTCTTTTACCATCACCTATCATCACCTATCTTTGACCTATCTCATTAAGTATGTCAGGTGAGTTCAATATGTCCATAGCTTATAATGCTGCATCCTGACTCTCAGATAGCACCTAGTAGATCTTTGTTTAACTCTGCCACCGTTACGAAGTTGCACAGCCTGCCATCAGCAAATCTCAATGTCCCCACAGGCGGGCTGTCGTCTATTGGACAAGCATCCTATCGTGGAGCTCACCACGCTTCTGGTACGTACGCCACTTAAATGACAATTCGATATGTCACGCCACAATTAGAACAAGGCGCCAAAGCACTCAAGAAGGGCGTTCAAGCTGTAGAAGGTACGCAGCTCCTCAAATCGTACTGCCCCATGTTCTCAATTACGCGTTCGATAGCGCTTCCTACGCCCGCGAAATCGCTGGACTCGGAGGCTTACTGTGTGCTGCAGCAGCGCCGGTCGCGGCCCCGGCTATTCTCGGGAGTGTTTACGGAATCACCGCCACTGGGCCTGTCGCAGGAGGTGGCTTTGCTGTCGCCCAAGCTGCTGTTGGGACGATTACGGCTGGCTCCTCTATGGCTACCATCCAAGGTATCGCGATGGGCGCCGCTTTACCCGTCGTTGGATATGTCTACGCTGCGGGAGTAGGAGCAGTGGGAGCTATGGGCATCCGAGCATGCATTGACAGTCCTTCCGATGAGACCAGGGAGCCTCAGGCGGCAGGCACAGACGACACGAAGAGCAAGGCGCAATAAGGCCATGGGCATGTACATCCAATCACAGTAGTACTCCTTTTTAGACTTTGTTGATCTGTATTAATAGTTGATTTCGTTAAAATACGCAATGCCATGAATAGCGATGAATAACGACATTGCCGGTTGACGGCGTGCAAGAACTATTACGAAGCTTGTAGGCTGCTCAAGTCATGAACCATCAGGGGAGACGGGCGGGCTAATCTCGATAATTCCTGGTTCTAAACATTAAGCGTTAGAAGGTAGCGTATAGAGAAATGGAACAGCACAGGTGGCACACATACTTGGATCTACCGATGTGTCGATTGTCCCAGATTCGCGTGACGCCTGTGTCAGCTCCACATCGTGCGTAGTGAGAGCTGCGGCTGTAGAACGCGAACGTCTCCACCGAATTCCGAGAGATTCAGGCGTGGCAGACGCGCCGCAAGTACAGCCCGAGTCAGTCTCTTCTGTTGAACCCATCCCACCCATTCGAGCCACTGATATTTTCACTCTTGAGTTGAGCACCTAAGAATGGGCAGTCAAACTTAAGTATGCAATTCATCAGACGCAAATACTTACCGCGAAGAAACTGTTCGAGTACATCTTGGTTAAAGCGATGCTAGGCAAGGTGTAAAAGTTTTTGTTCTTGAAGCCCAAGTAGAAAATAAGATCCAGCAGTGCGCATATGGCGCATATGGTGCCGGTTTCGACGCTGAGCCGCACGATCTTAACGACGATGGCATCGGTAGAACGTACTCCTGTGCGAGCGCGTAAGAGTGTCCAGGACATGGACACGGCGATGACAGTATCACACAGGGCGGTTCCTGCTAGCCAGAGCTACGTATACATTAACGTCAACTCGGATTCCAAGAAAAGACAAAGGTAGTGAATCGCACCGATATTACAACGTGAGATGTATGGTCGATCTGGAGAACCGTGAAATGATTCACTCGCTTTGCGCAATCGCCCGCGTACATGCCAGCGATACATTGGGTGAGCGAGAACTGTTCGGGTTTTGAGAAATTTATCTCGCCGAACTACCACCACTCACCAGGAGTATGGCACCTGGGATCCAGAACCGCTGTGTGAGGATCCATAGTCTCCACGCATAAAAGACCTGTACAACGAAGCTAACTATTCATAAACGCGTCAGTTCATGGGAGTGGGTGAAAATTACGACATGTTACTTACTGGTAGCCGCCATGATAGGTACTCCGAACCAATATGTACCCATAAGGTCGAGTTCCGACATGTCGCCCCAGCTGTCGGAAGCGAGTTAGTGGGTTCAAAGACAATAGTCCGGTGTACGTACCCAAACCCAAAGTTTCTGAACGCATCTCGGGTATTGACGAAGGTCTGCGCCAGCTCCAAAATGAACACAAATATGGTTAGAGCTTTCGTCGGCCATAAACGATCATTTGGGAAGGCAAGATAATAGATATCTGTTACCGTGCTGTCAATTTGCTGTCATCGTTCGTTAATGAATGTTACTTACATGCCTGCACACACAGAATCCCGAATAAGCCCCAGTTGAAGAAGTGCCCAAGGAGCTGTCGCGTCGTTGGTGATTGTACTCGGAGGAGAGATTGCAAGCGGATTCACCAAGGGACCAGTACTATTTTCGTCAGTTAAAACCGCGTCATTGACGTATTTGAGACTCACAGCTCTGCGATGTTGTCGGGAATAGATGTCGTGGAGGTACCAGAAGACATGGGAGAAAGACTGAAGGGCGTGGGGGTGAAGAAGATGCCAGAGACTCGTCATCGTCATTTTTTGAACTATTTATCGACCAGAACGTAAGATCTGATGGCAGCATCCGCATTGAGAGTTGTATTGACCGGGACTCCACGGTAGTTCCATAAGGCGGCAGACGCTGTTAGAAGTGTCTGATCCCAATGACTGTTGTGTTTATAACGCGACGAGTACAAGAGAAACGGCTGCAAAAGAAGCTATTTTTGATGGAGCGTCGAGGGTAAAGTCTGTCCCGAATCCGTCGTTCAGGGAGACAACGAGCGACGAGTATATCGGGGCTTTGGCCGTCGTGGTAAGATGCAGTCACACGGTGCATTCAATGATGAGCGAGCCTGATCATGAGGTTAATCAGAGAGATGAATGAACCCATTTCCATAAGAAACAATGATTGCCACCTCCCTCGCTTGATGGCTACAGAGAGCTGCCGTGTGGGGCCGGACCGGGATTAGCACGGGATGAAGCTCTGCATCTAGGTAGCGGCGCGCTTGAGAGGTTTCCGATAAAAGCTAGTAGTGCAACAGTTCCCGGTTAATCACTGTTGAACCCATGGATTGGATATGTCGAACATTGCGTCAGGCGAATGTGAACTATCAGATAACATCACGACCACGAGAACTGGACAGCTCTAGGAAGGTCGAGAATTGAAGCTGGAGATCCGGATCCGAGGAAATGGGGAGGAAACCAGACTTGAGCGAGATGATAAGAAACGAGTGTATTCTATCCGGTCAATCGAAGAAGAGACATGAGCGACCATAGGAGATGCGTGAAGTCCATGAACAGTATTTTCCAGCTAGTAACACAACCCCTTGTCGCGAGTACGAAATATAAGCGTGGTTGCGTCCGCCCGGGCTTACCAAGTTGAATGCCACGGCCTTGTATGTGACTGGGAACGTATATGAGTCCTCTCCCTGGTGGGTTTGTGTAAGGGTGACCCATTCCTGCCAAGAAGGTCTTGAGGCGCGTCCGTTCGGCTGTACACAGGTTTTCCTGCTTAACGTGCTCAAGGCAAAGCAGCCTATCGTGTTGTTTTCGACTGTCCGAGAATCCTGCTTCAATCCAGTGTGAACGAAACAGGAAGGTGGAGGTACAGAAAGAAAGGCTCAGCCTGAGGCTGCTGGTGTCACAGCTGTGTGAGCTAATCACGTGTCGTGACACTGCGATCTTTCTCGACTTTTTGAACCGGTACCCAACGTCGATCTTGCGTTCTTCCACATTGCATATGCCAAAGAAACACGTCGTCATACTGATATGACCACTATCTTCACGCATTCCTATGCCTCCTACCTTACAGGACCTTCGACAGTTTCAGGGTAACGCTACCCAAAACGCGCTGCTTTCCGGCAAACCGATCAAAAAGACCTCGTAGTCAGTGGCATCAATTATCACACGTTGCTCTTCGGCGTGTCGGGAAAAGCGCGCTCAATGGGATAAGCGTCATTTCGAGCTGATACACTAGTGACCTACCCGGAGGCAGGGCTTCAATACATGCATTTACCGACGAGGGAATCGGATCAGTGGACGCCGTAACACACTGTAGGGATGTCGTCTTCGTCCATCCCCGGACTGTGGGAAACGTCGCATCCTATTAAAGACACTTTTGATGTGGTGATGTTGATCGTCAATGCTGCTGCGTCTTCCCCAGCATGGACCAGACCGCGATACCACTCGGAAAACTGTACGCCTTGATGTCCTCTGGCAGCTTGCTTTGAACGAGCTAACTAGTCTATCGTTTCCTTAAAGAGCGGTCCCGATGGTGAGTAAAGTTGCTCTTCCACGTTTCTGCTACGTCCTTATTCTCTCAAAAGCTTCTGGGGCATTTCATGAACGTTGGACTCTTCGGCGTGCTCTGCGTTCAAGTCTGTACGTACCGAGATTTTTCTGCTTCGACGATAACTGATTCGCGTGCTAGTCCTGTACTTCCAAGCCTTCTCGAAAGATCACCTGTGGTTGAAGTGTTTCGTTGCTTGGATCACCTTCATCGAAGTCGTCCAAACCGTTTTGGTGATGATTGATGGTGTGAGAGTGTTTGGGACTGGATGGGGAGACATAGACGCACTAGGTGCCGTTGGACTGATGTGGTTCAGTGTTCCAATATTGACGAGCATCCGTACGTCTTCGTCCCGCTCTCTTTTCGTAACTCATCGTAAAGCGTTTCAGTCAGCTTTTTCGCTCAACTATTCTTTACTTGGCGAATTCTCATCCTGAGTAAAGCGATATGGCTACCTACAATTGTCCTATTAGTACGCGATTAACGATTGCGCAAGTTCTGTGATACTCATCAGGTTTTTAGATATCAATCATGCAGTGTGTTGGAGGAATATGGACGGGCGCCAAGGGACATCAACTGAGCGACTACATGCACAACCAAGAGCACTTGTTTGCTACTGTATCTGTCAGTACCAACCTCCTCATCGGCTACCATTCTCATTTTACTAGGTATGGTTGGGTGGAGCCGCCTCTGCCGACCTCATTATCGCTGGGAGTCTCGTGTTCTACCTCCACCGGTCTCAGAGCGATGTTCTCGCGTCGGGGAGCCCGATGTATGTCAAAGTCCTACGATTAATCATCGAAACCGGGATGCTCTGCGCTGTCATCGCGGTACTAGACTTGACCCTTTTTCTGGTGTTCCGACATTACAATTATCACTTCGCGCTATCTATAGCGCTCTGCAAACTCTATTCGAACAGCCTTCTTGTGGTGAATCCCGGTTTGATTACTATGCATATCGTCGGTCACTGATGAAAACATTTTGTAGGTTCTCAACTCCCGCGCGTTCGTGAGACGTGGCCTTTTACCGTCGACGAACGATATAAATACCTTCTCCTTGCTTGACACTCCGTCGATGGACGCTCGGCTACGTAACATGCCCACAAATGAACCGAGAAAGAGCCTTCACGATTACTAGTGATATATCTTTAGAGGGCCTCGAATTCGCAGTACTTTGGACAGTGATTAATGCGGCAAATTTGTACAGTACCACCAAGAAACCAAGTACTTACTTACTTGGTAGCGACTAATACGAGACTAGTACACAGCAATTCGTTTCACTACGATTTTGGGATGTACGATTTGTGTACGATAGTTATCACAACTTTAAATACTCTCCAAGCCAACTACATGACCGGTGTGGATAACCGGGTGCAGTTCCTGTTGGGATGTGTGGGGAAAGGCTTTCGCCGTTAGGGAGTACTTGTTTTAACCTAGCGGTAGTCGGTATTGATGGATTCGCCGTAGTCGACGTCCTTTTCGCCACACATCCCAAGGAGAGTGATGTGATTACAGGAAGAGCACGATGGGAGAACGGCGGTGTTTCCAGGACAAGAATCGTCCCAGGCGCACCGAAAGCCGTCGTACTGAGGTATCGGATGAACGATGGTCATGCTATATATATCATCTCAGGCCTGTGCGTGCTCCGCGGCTTCACGGTCAGCGTCGCTTCTAGATCCGCCAGTTTCTGCCTCCCTATCCGTTTCCTCCGACAGTCCAGTCCCCTAGCGCTCCTAGCCAGAAATGCAGCCTCTTGTTCGTAACTTGAAGAAACCGAGTAGATGCCAGCTACGAGTATCACTACATAGTTGGTCGTGGTGCCACAGTCTAGTTGGCGAAAAAACAATTCGAGGGCGCGAAGTTGTTTCCAGTTCTATCTGAGCAGTAAAGAGTCGTCTATGAGCAATGATTCACTGAGTACACATCTCGACTGATGGAATATGTTCGTGATCACAGAAATAATTGAGATGGAAGGAGAGCAGCAAGCAGAAAGTATATCAATCATCTCAAAACATTGAACTAAGTCTAACAAAGTTCATCTTCCCAAAAAGTAAGCGTTCGACACTCTTTGCAGACGTGAAAGCAAAAGGGTTAATAAAAGGAGGATCTGCGCTTAGAACCAGTATCTGGCAGCAGAGGACTCGCATTGCCCTGGCTTCGCCGCCAGAAAAAGGAGTGCGGGTCCGGTGGTCTCATCCAGTGCCATAAGAATTGTGGTGCTAGACTGAGGTCCTATTCAGATAGGCCTTGCAAAACGTTCACCATGGAGGATGAGATTCGCTGGCTAGCTAGAACGCGCAAAGAAAGAGGAGCGGTCGAGACAGTCTGAAAGCAGGAATGCGATCGAAAAGGAACTCCCGTGACTCCGGTGACAGCGCCCTTTTTAAATTTATCGGGGTCTCTTCCTGCTCTCTTCTGTTCTATCACGACCGTCTTGCTCTCTATTATCCCGTATGCGTCCCGTCGTTCTTGATAATGTCTCACTAACCTAACGGATTAGCAGCACTTACTATATATATGGCGACTCCATTTCTTTCAGCTGTGAGCATGATGAATGATTACCGCCAACGATGATGATGTCGTACTCCGAGTCTGTGCGAGATGGTGTCGCGACGAGTTTCGCGTTCGTCCATTTGGGTAGAAGTAACAAGAGAGAAGCAAGAAGGTTAAAAATCATATCTGCACAACACTAAGGGTGAGAAGGAAAGAACCTCGACGAAGGGACGCTCACTGGTGGAGTATTTAACGTCAACAGTTGTTCTAACCATACCCACGAGTTGATCTCTGTAGGCACCGAGGATGACAATCAGATACTAAGCATCGAACGTGTTGCGTTAAATCGTCCTATGTCTTCGGACAGCAAGCGCCTATATGATACGGATAAAACTGTGGGCATAACGATAGACATTACATCAATTGAGAAGAAGAATACACACGATGCCGATATAGGCCTGGCAGCGGGAGATGCATCGGCAGTCTGGGGGCTGCCCGAGAGAGGACGACGTCCGACAAACGTTCAGCTGACATTTAATTATTCCATCAGTAATCGTGACATTAATAGAACAGTAGCCTTACCTCCTTTGGTCGTCGCGAACATTGCATTCTCTATGAGTCGAGGCGCTGGCCGTTGGAACATGAGATACATTGTGTCTTTCGTCCTGTGTTGGGTCTGGTTGGCGTTGAATCCTTTTTCGTGCTAAGCCCGATTGAGCCGTTCTGGATTCCGGCATCCGCCGGCTCCATCGTGACGACCACGACGAGCAGGGAAGCGACCTCGACTCTAGAAAGACGACGAGCCGTTGAATACGCGTTGATACTCGCAAGGCAGTGCGACCAGCGACAAGGACGAATTTGCGCGACTAGAACGACTGGCAATAATCGGAGCAGGGCGAGTGACTACGAGGCAAACGCCAATGCCAGCAGCGAGAGGACGATTGTCGACCAGAATGGGTGTTTCATGAACTATGGACGCCAGTGGACGCGTTCAGCTCCTCGCCTACACGTGAACCCCTCGAAAATCAGCGCCAAGGTACTCACTGTTTGTGTTGCTAGTCGTCTCTGACGATAAATGCAGTGTCACTCCATGAAGAACGGTCTGGTATCACCGTCTTGCAGCATCGTCCATAGTGCCGCCAACATCCCGTTCCATCATCATCCTCCATCGACACATCTTCCTCGTATTGAGGTCCTCAACACGTTTTTTGTTGTTGCCGTAAAGGAAGCCAAACCACTTCGCAGTCATCAATGATGCCTCCTTTCTTTCGGCCGCTACTGTAGTGAGCAGGAATACCCACAGAGGCGGCACCAAAAGCTAACGTTATCCAGATATCGACTGCCAACAGATATCTGCCACGACGAGGCATCTACGTCCTTCACGACGATATCCAGCTAACATGGGCTCGACGTTGAAAGCCGCACCCACCTCGGCCGTCATTGCCCTCGCCCGAGAAACACCATACACTCATCAAGACAGATAGAAGAAACCGGACGCAATTGTCACAAATATTTTGACCATCGACATTAGACGCTCGACTCTCAAGCGCCTCCCCTCGCCCAAGAAATACAATACACTCATCACGATAGATCGAACACCAGAGGACGCGATTCTAACAAATGATCTTGACGAGACGCTCGACTCCTAAGCGCTTGACGGTCAGAGGAGTGTCTGCCTGTTCTGCACCCGCTGATCCATTTGGCAGACTGAAAGATGCTTAGGTATTTCGAGACGCATATACGCTGAGATTCGTATAGGCGGGAGCGTTACAAAGGGCTATCCCTGTGTAACTCAGTACTACAGGCCCACAATGATCAACGCCGGGTGGCATCAAGCTTCGTTGAATTGAGCAGGCGTCTCTTTTCCCTGATGATCGATGCTCTTCCGCTCGGTGGGAAAGTCTCTTCGGTATAAAGACATCTGACGTCTTTTCCGTCCGTCCCTCATGTTGGTTGTGTACCATGGATCAATCCCTCACACCTCTCGGACTCGAAAAACTGTGCGTCGCATTCTCTTTGGCACCTTTGAACGAACTGATGGGACCTTCGTCGATTTGAAGAACAGTCCCAATGGTGGGTCCAACCTGGGACCTTTAGTATTCCCTCAGTAATGATCCACGTAGCTCATAGGGCACTTCCTCAACGTCATCCTCTTCGGCGTGCTTTGCGTTCAAGTCTGTGTGTATCCTGTTCTTAACGCGTTGGCCATACATATACTCATTCGCTCAATAGTCATATATTTTCAAGCATTCCTGAAGGATCGCTTATGGTCGAAATGCTTCGTCGCTTGGATATGCTTCATAGAAATCCTCCAGACGATATTGGTTGTGATTGATGGCGTACGGGTGTTTGGTAACGGGTGGGGAGATGGTGATGCGCTGGCGGATGTTGGGCTCATATGGTTCAGCGTTCCAGTGATGACGGGAATCAGTACGTGCCTCTCCGACGGATCTTGATACCTTCTGATTTATCCATTATCCTTCCCGCAGTCAGTTTCACTGCTCAGATTTTCTTTATTTGGCGGATACGAGTCTTGAGTCAAGCGAAGCTGATCCCGACAGCCGCCTTTCTCGTACGAGCTGGTGAACAAGATCGTTCTTCTTGGCTTATATTTTTATAGGTGTCCCTTGTGCAATGCGTGGCAGGAATATGGGCCGGTATTCGGGCGCACCAAATCAATAGCTTCACGCTCATACAGAGTCAGACGTTCACCCATACGTCGGTGGGTGCACATCAGGCTGTCGCTACATCCGCCACTAATCTGATTTCCTGCAGGTTTGGTTGGGCGGATCAGCAACAGCCGACCTCATCATCGCGGGGAGCTTGGTTTACTATATGCGTACATCCCAATCGACGGACTTGGCGGCCAACGCGATGTACGTGAAGGTCATCAGGCTGATTATTGAGAGCGGATCTTTGTGCGCAGTCGTTGCAGTGGTGGACTTGGGTCTGTTCTTGGGATATCGGCATACGAACTATCATTTGGCGCCGGCTATCGCGCTGTCGAAGCTGTATTCGAATAGTTTGCTTGTTGTGAGTCTCCGTTCCATCTCTTTCGCGGTTCGTCTCCTGATATTTGGTGTAGGTTCTGAATTCGCGGGTGTTTATAAGACGTATGGATTCGGCGAACGGTATGCATACGTTTTCGTTGCTGGATATGCCGTCGATGGATGCGCGGTTGCGCGATATGGCGCCGCAGAGAGTGAGTTAACCAACCGCTTTCTGAGCTGTATAATTGAGGAGCTGATGTGTAGGCAGGACGGACCTAAGAGGACTTCTTGGGTATGATATCTGATATTCAGACGTAATAATGGATCGGTTTGTTCGAGATGTTTAGACGGAATACATGATAGCAGGACTTTGTATGATTGGACGCTCGCATGTTTGCCTGAATGGACATTGTAACTGGGACGTGTTGAGTCAGACTTTTCACCTCTTTTCTGTGCTGCGATGTCAAGATTTTCAATAATTCTTTTACTTTCCACAGCTGTCATCGGGGTTATGTCGACTGTCGTTGCCTGACGATGGGAGTCCGACTCAGAAACCACCGCGCTTTCATTCTTACCGTGACCGCCATCCTTCTTGCACGCTATCATTGACGCCTCGATGCTCTGTTTCCTCATCGGCTTTCGTCAAGCCCCCGAGGAAGCCCGGCCATGTTCAAAACGACGCAGAGTCCTGCATTGTAAGTTGACTCTCCTATTGGAGCTCGCCGTATATCCTCAGATGGTGTTCTTCACAGAGAAGGTTGCAACGAACATTTTTGCTCCGACAAGCAAATCGGCTCTTCCGCGCGACGCTGTTCTCCCGATCAATTTGTCCTTTCCGGACTTGAAGGAAGGGCTGAACTCTGACGACCTTTTTCGGTCCCTCCAAGGATCGTTTACCGCGTCAGGTCCCTTTATAGGTTGGAGAAGGGACTGTCATACATCTAGAGGAAGTTCATACCTGCTACTGTCTTAGAGGATGAACGGAAAGTTCAGCCAGAGTCTTCAGAGACACCCACACACCGGCCGACAACTCTACGGAAGGAAAGGAGCCCCAAGCGCTTTCGGCCTAAATCCAAGAAGCGGGTGCTCCAGTGTCAGCCGTATCCAAGAGAAAGACGGTGGAGGAGCGATTAGAGGAGTACATTCGTCCCGAGTACTACATGCGCGCCGGCATTGCAAAGATGCCGTGCATTCGACTGAGGACGCCCAACGCTACTCGACACCACAGAAGCTCATGTTATGGTAAGTCGTTCTGCCTTCTGTTCATTTATGAGTCCCTAACATCCCTATTGAGACTGTCCATGACTGCACTGACACCCTTCTTGCCATTGCTATTGGAATGGCCAGGTCTCTTATGCAAAGGGATGATTTCTCACGGGAAAGCTCGAGTTCTTTCTCGATGCATACTTTGTTTGGCGAACGTTACTCGGCGTGTTGGTCAAGTGTTCACGGTTCAAAATACAAACGCAATCGGCATTACCCAAATAGGCAACCGCGACGTTCCCGAACTTTCGAGAACGAGTGCGATGGGACTGGTACTGCTGTCGAATCTGACATCATACGAATGTTCGAGTATTCTGCCTGGCGATATATAGAGGCGAGTCACTGGCCTTTCCCTCCAGCAAAGAACAGTACCAACACTATAATGTCTGTCTACTTTTACGAACCAAACTACCTCTTCGACCGCTTCTTCGAGACAGCTCTTGGCCTTCCTCAGCTTCAGCAGAGAACTGATGGCGCTAATACAGCCCCGAGCGTCCTCCGACCAAGGTAAGGCATCTGCTTTGGATTTGTTTCAAGTCTGTTTATTGACCAACATTCTGTAGGATGGACCTCCATGAAGACGCGGAAAAGAACATTGTCACCGCGTCGTTCGAGCTTCCGGGGCTGAAGAAGGAGGACGTGAACATCGATGTTCACGATGGACGTCTGACTATCACTGGCGAGAGCAAGATCTCGACCGAGCATGAGGAGGAGGGATACGCTGTGAAGGAAAGAAAGTTTGGAAAGTTCGCGAGGACGTTGAGGCTTCCTCAGGGTGTCAAGGTAAGCTTCGCAGTCCTTTGTTTTTGAAGGATGGGTCGCTGACGAGTTGACTGTAGGAGGAGCAGATCAACGCGTCGTTGGAGAACGGTGTGTTGACTGTCACGTTCCCAAAGGCTGCGCCAGAATCGGCGCCGAGCAAGATCGCCATCTCGTAAACGTTATCTCGATTTCGTCCCCTTTGTATCCACAAATGTTCTGAACTGTATCAATAAACTTCTGGTTTTCATGTTATGACCTTGAATTGTCGAATGCTCCCAGTGTTTCTCAAGGACTTGTCACGAGCATCACAGCAGTCGCCATATCACTGCCTTCGCCTTCAGTAGGAGAAGACGGCCAGTCAACAACCGATTGAGCAGAGACAGCCAGCATGCTGCAGGATCTTGAGCGGGTACAGCAAAAAGTGAAAGAGTCATCCTACTTTGCAGTTGCACCAGCATCGTTCGGAGGCGCCGCGCCTGTATCGATGATCGTTTTGTGTCCAAAGCTCGGTACACCTGTGACCAACAACAAAGAGGCGGGACCCGGCGGGTATAAAACTGGAGTGGGCGAGCCTGTGACGGTGAGCGTCGTCTTGTCGCTAGATCGAGAGAGACGAGACGAGTTTGAGCATTCGTTGATCCATGTGAAGGCCGTGAGTAGCGAAGCCCGTGTCCATGGGAGCAACTAGAAGAAGTGTTAAGCTGTGTATATATCATTGGGCTGGTAGTAGCATTGAATGATAAAAGAATCTTTCTAGGCGACGGTCCCTAGTAGTATCATAGAATCTCCAAGGCCAATTCGCGGAAAGATGGAATCTCATACCGAACATGGGGACACGGTAGATAAACGCGTAACGAGTTCATCCTAGGAACCTCTTGCCAACTCTCCTTATGACTGTCAAGTCGTCCTACTAGTACCAGCTACAAATTACAAGGCCACATTGTATGAGGTCCATAGAGAGCAATGAGAAGTAGTAAGGAACGATGAACATGCTCCATTCGGAGAGTGCCGAGCGCCGAAGAGACATCGGCGCATTCCCCGACATATCCTGATCAAAGTCAACTGGTATTGGAGGTTTCGTTCGTCAAGTGCTCTTGAAAGGAACATCAGAGCGGTTCGGGCAGCCATAGACAAAGACAGACTTGGATCAAGTGGCAGTTTATTCGCTGCATCGGAGGACATTTGCGTCAGTTCCAAGTCGTGAGCTTCTCCGGGAGGCGTGGCGGAGGAAGGATAGCTGCGCGCACTTGTTCTGAAGCGGATAGGTGCAGCTGGCGCAGAAGTGGAGCATGTACAAACTGTGAAGGTTTGATCCGTAGATGTCGAGTGGCCAAATCTCCCATCTCCTACCCGCATCCTCGAATTGAGGACCTATACCGTATATGAGCAAATTAAGCCTCTTCCCCCACGAATGCTTACCGTGAAGAAGCTGTTCGAGTACAGCTTTGTGAGGAAAATACTCGGTACTGTATGGAAATTGTTGTGCATGAATACGACGTAGAAAATCAGGTCCAACACTGCACAGACAGCGCAAAGGGTCCCCGTTTCTACACTGAGTCGCACTATTCTGAAAACAAGAGCGTCCGTCGTGCGCACACCCGTACGGGCCCGCAGTAGCGTCCAGCTCATAGACATGGCGATGACCGTGTCGCAGAGGGCGGTTCCGGCAAGCCAAACCTTGACAGACGGTGAAATTTCTACCGACAGCGAAGAGGCCAACTAACCGAAGTGACAACATAAGTTTTGGCTTGGAGCTCTGAAAAGTGATTTATCTTCCTTGCAGAATTTGCAGCCCAGAAGGCGGCGATAGACTGAGTGAGAGATAACTGAATGCGAATTGAATTTGTCCACCTTACTCGAGCGCCAAGCGAAGACTTACCAGGACTATGACGCTAGGGATCCAGTGGCGATTCGTAATGATCCATATTCTCCACGCATAGAAGGATTGTACGGTGACGCTGACTGTATTCAGTAGGTTAGGTGCTTCGAGGATACACAAACGGGGAGATGTCTTACTGATGCCAGCCATTACGGGTACTCCGAGCCAGTATGTACCGATGAGATCGAGTTCACGCATATCGCCCCAACTGTAGGAGCGTCAGACACGTTCAGTGATCCAAAATTGAACACCAACCCAACCCCAAAGTTCCGAAATGCATCCCGCGTAGTTACACAGGTCTGCACTACCTCAAAGAAGAACATACAGATGCTGAGTGATCTGGTTGGCCAGATACGGTCGTTCGGAAAGGCTAGGTAATAAAGGTCTGATGGTAGGCTTCGAATCAGGTCTCGCCCGCCGTGCGAACAGAAAAACTCACAAGCTTGGATGCACAGAGCACCCAAAAGTCCCCAGTTGAACAAGTGGCCCATGATCTGCCAGAAAAGATGACAGAGCCTCGTTAATGCCAGTCACTCCTTGGTTATACAAATCTATACCAAGGGACCCGTACTTGATTTCAATGGTGAGCTAGTATCGCAGATGTGCAAATTGAACACTTACAGCTGAGCGATATCGCTGGGGATTGTAAGTGCGGCGGGTGAGGAGGGCATGTTACCAACGCGTCCAGTTCAGAGCAAGTCGTCTGAGAGCGTCAGTGGGGCTGCCAGCAGCGGCAGTTCGTCATAACGTTCTGAATGTATAGGTTTTGACGACCGCCTCAAAATAGATCCCAGCATCAACACTCCGGGACAATTGCGTAAGCTCGCCTGAGTACACTTCGGCGATAGAAGCGGAGTGAATAGGTGCACGAGTGGCACGGAACAGAACGTAGTAGAAGTCGACTCTCAGCGAACAGACCAAGTTTTAGCTGAGCGCCACGTTGCAGTATTTACTATGTTTGGCCTTATTGAGCAATAGCATCTATTGTTTCTTCGACAACTATTGGCAAACTTTCAGGACCAGGCATACGCCATAGTTTGCTTGAACATATCATATTCCCATCGTCATAGATAGTGGCTTCACATCTCAACAGATTCTGTTTGCCGATCCTCGCTACTCAATGATTTCCGCGACTTGCTAGTGCTTGACGCATCTTTAGAACCCGCGATATCACGTATATGGCCGTTCTATAATCCGCGATGGAAGGAAATGGCGGAACCATGACACACGTAGCCATTGGCTTGGACATTCAATGGTCGTCCTGCACAACCCATCACGCGCACGCCTCTTGTATCCCTCGATGCTTCGCTCCAACGTCCAGGCCGCTTTGGTGTCATCATCGCCGGAGGAGGTAGTAAGAGCAGTGTGACGCTCGCAAATCGGTAAGCCAGCGTCCTGACGGTTCCTTGGTAGGCTTGCCGCGTAGACTCAAAGAAGATTGACATCCCAACAACTGTTGGTTCGACCGCCAGGTTCTATGTGTCCAGTCACACCACAATAATGACCCCCTAGTCATATGCTAGGTAATGAACATGCTAAATATTGAATCGACCCATGCGCGGCCGGCCTGTATAAGCCTGGGCCACCAGAGACAGCAGATACGGCCCTTCGAGACCTACACAACAAGGATATTGGTATCCTAATAATATGCAGGTACTCCCCCAAAGGTAGGCGCCGCTGGACAGTCCTTGTAGACCTGGGAGAGTCGAGATCGACGAGGATCGGATTCTGCGGGCTGTTGGGAAGGGGAATTGGAAAGCTCCCGGTGGCGTGCGGCGGTTGATCCCAGAGGGTTGCCGTTGACCGGAGTGTGAGCTCTTCTCCGGCAGCGATGTCGCGAGCAGCGCGAATGTACATGGAGAAGGACGTAGTTATGACGCCTTTTTTGGTGTGGCGCTATTTTCTCTCCTCTCTCGGCGTCCCATTTTGAGCTTTGCCACCACTCTTTGTGACTGTCAGGTCGTCCTACTAGCTTCGGATTGCAAGGGCACATCCATACAGAGGAATAAGAACTAAGAAATGATAAACACGCTCCATTCGGAGAATGCCTAGCGCAAAATAGAAATCGGCGCATATGCTGATCAAAGTTGGAAGGTATTAGTCGTTCCCAATCGGCGTGAAGTGCTCTTAGAAGAAACGTCAGAGCGGTTTGGGTAGTGGTAAACAAAGACAGACTTGGATCATGTGGCCGTTCATTCCCTGCATGGGAGGACATTTGCGTCAGTTCCAAGTCGTGAGCTCTGGGAGCCGCGTCGGCGGAAGGATAGCTGCGCGTACTTGTTCTGAAGAGGACAGGGGCAGTCGGTGCAGGAGCGGAGCATATACAACCCGTGAAGGGTGGATCCGTAGATGTTGATTGACGAAATCTCCCATCTCCCATCCGCATCCTCGAATTGAGGACCTATACTGTGTATCAGCAAACTATGCATTTTCCATCCAGTAATGCTTACCGTAAAGAAGCTGTTTGAATATAGCTTGGTGAGTAAAATACTCAGTACCGTATGGAGATTGTTGTGCATGAATACGACGTAGAAAACGAGATCCAACACTGCACAGATAGCGCAAAGGGTCCCCGTTTCTACACTGAGCCGCACAATTCGGAGAACAAGGGCATCCGTCGAGCGCACGCCCGTACGGGCCCGCAGTAGCGTCCAGGTCATAGATATGGCGATGACCGTGTCACAGAGGGCGGTTCCGGCAAGCCAAATCTAGACAGATGATTACATTTCCTCAAACAGAGTACAGGTCCAGCTAACCGAAGTGACAACATAGGTTTCAGCTTGGAGCTCTGAAAAGTGATTTATCTTCCTTGCAGAATTTGCAGCCCAGAAGGCGGAGATAGCCTGAGTGAGAGATAACTGAATGCAACTTGAATTTGTCCACCTTATTCTTGCACCAAGCGAAGGCTTACTAGGATTATGACGCTAGGAATCCAGTGGCGTTTCGTAAGGATCCATATTCTCCACGCATAGAAGGATTGGTCGATGGCGCTGACTGTATTCAGTAGGTTAGTAGCTTCGAAAACAGGGAGCTGTCTTACTGATGCCAGCCATGACAGGTACTCCAAGCCAGTATGTACCGATAAGATCGAGTTCGCGCATATCACCCCAACTGTAGTGGCATCAGACGCGTTCAGCGATACAAAATCGAGTACTAACCCAGCGCCAAAGTTCCGGAATGCATCCCGCGTAGTCATACAGGTCTGCACTACCTCAAAGAAGAACACGCAGATGCTCAGTGATTTTGTTGGCCAAATACGGTCGTTCGGAAAGGCTAGGTAATAAAGGTCTGACGGGCTTCGAATCAAATCTCGCCCGTCCTGCAACAGAATGACTCACAAGCTTGGACGCACAGAGCACCCAAAAGCCCCCAGTTGAACAAGTGGCCGATAATCTGCCAAACGACAGAACCTCGTCAATGCCCGTAACTCGGTCAAACAAATCCGTACCAAGGGACCCGTACTTGATATCAATGGTGAGCTAGTATCGCAGATGCGCAAATTTAGCACTTACAGCTGCGCGATATCACTGGGGATTGTAAGTGCGGCGGGCGTGGAGGGCATGTTACCAACGCGTCCAGTTCAGAAAAAGTCGTCTGGGAGCGTCAGTGGGGCTGCTAGCAGCGGTAGTTCGTCATAACGTTCCGAATGTATAGGTTTTGGCGACCATCTCGAAATAGATCCTAGCATCAACACTCCGGGACAATTGGGTAAGCTTGAGAGCACAGGGTGTGGTCATCTGGGTTTCGCCTGGTATTCGGTACACAGTTGTTTACACTTCAGCGATAAAAGCGGTGCGAGTAGGTGCGCGAATGACACGGGACATAACATAGTGGAGCGAGCGGGCCAAGTTAGTGTCCGTTGGTGGTGGTGGCGGTGAAACGACATACGGTCCCGAGATGGAACGGCCGGTCGCGGATGCTTTATGATCGGGCAAGAATCCGGCATCCGCCCTGCGTACTTGGTAACTGTGAACGCCACGTTTATGTTTGGTCTATTAGTATGAACAACGGCATCTATGTTCCCTTCAACTTCAACCTAACTTAGGGATTTCTATGTGTTAATTAGGTTGAACGTATCATAGATAGCGTCTTCACATCTCAGCAGAGTCAGGTTGCCGATCCCCGGTACTCAGTAATTTCCGACTTTCTGTTGCTTGACGCATCTTAAGCACCCCCCGGGATCACGTATATGGCCGTTCTATAATCCGCGATGACCCCCACGATGGAGACTTTCAAGTTGTAATCACGATGCGAGGAACCATAAATCAGTAATTCAGTCGGAAAGTGACTTATGCCCAGTATGTACATGTGGCGGCTGACGGATGCAGTATCTAAGTCCATTCGTTACACAGACTACAGTCAGAGAATTGGGCTCCCGGTGGGCATGTCGCGCTCTTCAAACTCATGTCAGAGTGGTGCGGCTAGTGTTTCTCAAAGACATACTTGAATCCTGAAGTTGGCTTTCGGTTTCATCCCTTGGATCGTCGGACACCTGCGCCAACTCCAGGTCGTGAACTCCGGGAGCAGCCGTAAAAGGATGCAGACGCGCGCTGCCTCTGAAGCGGACAGGCGAAACTGACGGCGCAGAGGCAGAACATGTACAGCTTGGATCTGTGGACGTCGAATGACCGAATTTCCCATCTATTATCTTCACCCTCGAGTTTAGAACCTAGATCGCGTATTAACGAACCGTACCATCTCATCTCTACATGCGAATGCTCACCGCGAAATAACTGTTGGAGTAAATTTTTGTGAGGGCAATACTCGGAACCAGATGGAAGTTATTGTGGCGATATACGAGATAGAGGATGAGGTCCAACACTGCGAAGATGGCACAAAGGGTGCCCGTCTCTATGCTCAATCGCACAATCCTGAAAACCACAGCATCCGTGGTGCGAAAACCCGTACGCGCTCGTAGTAGTGTCCAGGTCATGGAGATGGCGATGACCGTATCACAGAAGGCGGTCCCAGCAAGCCAAATCTAACAGATGGTTGCCAGTGAGATTCTGCCACCAATAGAGTATAGCGGCAGTCGTACCGCAGGGAAGATATAAGTCTCGTCTTGGAGCACCGAGAAGTGCTTTATCCGCCTAGCAGAATCTCCACAACCAAAGGAGGCAATACACTGAGTGAGTGATAGCTAAATGCAAGTTAGATAGGCCCATCTGAATGTTAAAGCAAAGTCGCTCACCACAATGATAATGCCGGGAATCCAATAGCGCCTCGTAAGGATCCATAATCTCCACGCATAGAAGAACTGTACGATAGCACCGACTGTACTCAGCAGCTTAGTTTGCTCACAAAGGGCGGAGACTAGGCATCTTACCAAGGCCTCCCATGACAGGTATTCCGATCCAGTATGTACCGATCCAGTCGAGTTCAAGCACATTGCCCCATCTGAATGGACGTCAGACCTATTCGATGCGTGGTGAGTCGCACACTGACCCAAAGCCAAAATCTCGGAAAGCATCGCGAGTATTCAGACAGGTCTGGATTATCTCAATGGTGAATATGCAGATACTCAGAGCCTTCGTTGGCCACAAGGGATCGTGTGGGAAGGCCAGATAATATATGTCTGACGGTCGTCACTAATTCAAGCCCCGGTCAGTAGTAGAGAACTGACTTACATGCTTGGATACACAGAGCACCTAAAAGACCCCAGTTGAAGAGGTGCCCGATCATCTACCAGACAATGAAATGTCAGTGGAAGGGACTCGGTCTCTGCGCGGGAAATGAAGCCTTACCAGAGGACCAGTCCTTGATTCTAGCAGTAAGCTACTACTTCAGACCTGCAAATGTGACGCTTACAGCTCGGTGATATTGTCCGGAATTGGAATCGAAGGCGGCATGGAGGGCAGATTCAGATGAACCACTTTCAGCCTGGAGGAAGTCGTTCGCACTGCCAGCACACATCTCCGAGTCTCGAGATATATATGGACGGGTGTCTGTATACGTTTGGGGAGCACCAAAATAGAACCTAATACGAAAGCCACCATGTCAGTTGCATAAGGCCGAGGTATGCGGCGTCGCGGTTGCATTTGGAGATCGACGTTACATTTGAGAGGCGCAGGGGAAAGATATCATTTCCTCGTATGGTGTAAAATGTATCTCAGCTGCGAGAGCATTTCTGGATGTCCGTGTAAGGCGTAGTACTAGTAGATGTAGTGGACGCTGTGCACCCATATTTGGTCTTATTGACTAACGGCATCACTCGTTGGAGCGACCTCAGTCAAGCCGCGATCGCGTTTCTCTCAACATCATGAAGCGAAACTTCTTGGCAGCTTGCTAGTTCCGCGTCGATGTCCCCGACATCAAAACCGTCTATGTCCTGAGTCTACCGTCAATATCACGTCTTTCTCCGTTCCGGTGCATCTCCACGGATTGGATGGTGGCCCACGCATTCTGGTGATTTCCTACCTCCAAATGATCATCTTTCGAACCCGCGGGATCACGTACACAATCTTTCTGATAATCCACGATAAGGGGAACCATCACACTCAGAGCCATTGACTAGGGCTTCTAGGCGCCGTAAGAGTTATTTAAAGCGTGGTCTATGACCTGCGAACTGTAGGACCCGTCATGCCTCTTGTAACCCTCGATACTTTGCTTCAGCGCCAAATCGACGTCCTCGTTGCAGGAGGAGGAACCAGCGGTTTGACGCTCGCCCGTCGGTGAGTACTGTCATGTCTGTCTCAACCTAGACCCCAGCGTTCGCAAGAGCATCGAGAAGCAGTACGAGTTTCTTCGTCATTGGATCCAAGACGAAAAGCAACCCTTCAGCCCGTATGTCTTCTAGTTTGTCCTGGTAGATGTACCGTGTTGACTTTGCGGCAGGATTTTGACCTTCAACGGACACTTTCCGATTCCTGGAATGACTCCGGACCCGTCTAAACGCTTCACGACAATTGCCACTGTACACTCTCATCCGTTTACGCGCGGCCGCGTTCACATCATGTCTTCCTCTCCGACCGCCAAGCCTGATGTGAATCCCAGATACCTTGCAAATCCGACGGATCTCGATGCCCTGATGCATGCCAGCCCGTTTGTGGAGAAACTTTGCCGAACCTCGCCTCTCAAAGGTATTGCGTTGCCCGATGAGAACGGTCAACCGGACCTAGACAGATTCGTGCGCGAGTACATTTCAACAGTGTATCATCCGGTCGGAACTGCGTCTATGCGACATAGGGAGCTTGGTGGCATTCAATGTGGATTACTTGAAGGTTTATTGGGACTGAGAACCTTCGAGTCGCGGACTATTCCATCGTTCCTCTTGTGAGAAACAGTGGTTGCTCCGCTTGTGGCACAGCTAACACCTATCTAGTTGATAAGTTCCAATACACAGACCTACGCGTATACGATTGGTGAAAAGGTTGGTCTTCGCCGTGTACCTGAAAGCACTCTATTCACAATTCCTTGAAGGCCGCGGATATCATTCTGGCAAGTTTGTAAGAAAAGGAGATAGGCATCTAAATTTTGGCAAAGATGAAAGCTGCTTCTCATGTAAAACGTACTCCTCAAAATGAATGTGTTTGTTCTATACTGGTCACGGGGTCGTGATTTAGGATCCACAGTTGGAACCATTTGACTTGGTGTAGAATTGAGATTGAATTGAGATAGCATGGTGACAGTAGTGTTACTGGACTTGACGACACGTCAATCACACGCGCAAGGGAAGTGCTCGTCCTTGATGAGCTGGGCCGCTCGTTCCGCAATCATGTAAACGACAGCTTGGGGATGGCATTCGGGGGCCGTATGCTACGAAATCAGTACTGAGCGCGATGTGACTGGTTGCACGCACAAGAATTGATGCGTCTACAACCCGTAGACCTGATACACCTATGACCTTGAGCTCAGAGTCCACGGCCTCTCCTATCCTGAGCGTTCCGAGAGAGTGGTCCACAGTAACGGAAAACTTCCGAGCGTAATCAGCAAGTTCAGCATCGGTCGTCGCGTTTGCAAGGTCGCCGACGAGCCCCAAATTATAACCTTCCCATGGCTGGGAGCCGACAAGCGTTTGTGCGTCCTTCATCGACTGAACCATAGCGTCGATGTCGTATTGAGTATTATAGAGTTTAAGGTCAATCCGAGGCGCATCCCAAGCATTCGTGGACACGATGCTAGTATTCCCACCTGCATCAAGGACATCAGTTACGCATCTTCAAGACAGCGGTCAGGCGCACGAGAGGTGGGGGAAACGACGGCGGATATCACAGTCAAGTACGACCCCGTGGATGGCGTCTCCACAGGCCCGAACGCTGAGAAGCCGTTCTATGCATTTACATGAGATACTGCGTCGCATGATTAGGAGCAATGAAAACATACTGCAAACAGTAACTCAGTATTCGCTGAGCCCGGACCGGTCGATGGGAGCTTGAAAAACCCTATATTGCTCGATGCCGTGTCGACGAACAATCCTTGCTTTTCTGTCGACCATTCGTCGAGGTCCTCGTTGAAAACGGTCTGATTACGGAGGACGACATCCCAAGTGTTAGTGGAGTTGACCGCAAAAAAGCTTCCAACCAAGGGATGATCCACGAGGTTCGCACCGACGGCAGGCGCATCAACGAGAACATTTATGCCCAGTGGACTGAGGATATCCCTAGGCCCTATGCCTGAGAGTGATAGCACTTGCATAGATCCTACGGAGGCCGTGAGCTTCGTTCCTCCCGGGCACTGAAAAAATATACCATAAACACCTCCACTAAGTACTACCTCCTTCTTAGCTCGGACAGTCGTTCGTGGCCCTGACAAAATCATAAAAAAGAATGCGGTCTAAGGCGGTAATTGACCCTCACCGTCCGCCGAGGTAGCAATTTCCACAGAATCGATGTTCAACGGATCCCCTTGTCCAAATACTCGTGTGGCTCGCGTTGAAATTACAACATCAAGATTGGGACGGTCCATGGCGGGTTGAAGATACGCTGTAGCGGCCGAGCTTCGTGTCCCATTACCAACCGAACTCTGCAAGTATGCTCCACAGGGGGTTAGTAGAGTGGAGATCAAAATATAGAGAAGCATACCGATTCCCAAAGTATTTCCCGCGTTGATATCTCGATTGTAAGCGAAACGCCCACCAAGAAGCCTGGAAGTGCCAACGATGCGGTCCTCGAGTTCATTTTTGAAACCGGTAAGGCTGACCTGCACGGGCCCATAACCGTGCGCATCGGGATCGACCTGACAAGTTGTATCGTGGTCATCTGTAGGTCGCACAAGAGTCGAGGTCTATAGTAGATGTTCAATGAAACTCAACAACACTCGAGTTCAGAAGGGCGTACTCTCCGCCAGTACTTCTCCATATTTGGCCAGCCCCAAATCGGGTTCGAAGAGGCTGCAGCCATAGAGTCCCAAAAGTCGTTGGAGCATCTATTCCACGCCATGTAGTCTGATACACAGTCAATGCCAGCGTTCTGCAAGCGGCGAGAGAAGCCAACTTACTGACGCTGCTGCTTCCGCCTAAGACAAAGCCACGTTCAATTCGCAAAGTACGACCATTCAGACCCGCTGTAGGTAGTGAGATACGTGCTCAGCCCGGCAAAGTAGAAATCACCTTGAGGTATGGTGGTATAATTCCAGTCCACGCTTGAGCCGGGTAACCTCGATGCAAGAAAGGGCACCTCGGAATCCAAGATGCCAACGTTACTATTACAGAACAATGAATGAAGGATGTCATCATCCCGACGAAATGCCGGACGCACTTGATTCCAGCTTCAACCACCAGGACAGTGACACTTCGATTTTCAGAAAGGCGATTGGCAAGCACACTTCCAGCCGTCCCGCCTGCATATGAAATCGACATATTGAGAAAGGAGGAGAATCCGAGATGTATAGCAATCACCGCCAATGATGATGATGTCGTACTCGGAACGAGATGGAGCCGCGACCAATTTCGATGTCGTCCATGTAGGTAGAAGGAAGGCTAGAAAAGCGAGGATGGTTCTCAAGTAGAATATCATATCTAGACGACGGTAAGGGCAGGAAAGGAAGGAGCCCGGCACGGACACTCACTAGTGGCAGTATATAAAGAGAACGTGTCAAACTCAGGCGCCGTCATGTACCATCATGACGGGCGGTGGACTAGCAGTTGGTACCTGATTGCCGTACCAAATAAAATGTCTGGACACTAAATCGAAGCGAATCGACCCGTAGTTGACCGCAGGCATAAGTTTAGAACGCGTTGAAGTAAATACGCAGGAAACACGTTAGCCATTTTAGGGTTTTCAAGAACCAGAACCAGCGCTCATGACGACGACCATGACACTTGGATAAGCACGGTCGATGGAGGGACTCCTGCGCAATAATAGAATCAATAAGCACAGAATGAAACCGAATAAGACCTACGACAAATGGAGCTGCTCTGGTGTGAAAAGAAGACCGAGAAAGGCAAAGCCTAAGAGCACAATGTCCGACGGAAGCTCGTCTGACCGAATCAGATCAACAACCGTCTACAGATGGTAAGTGAACAATAGCTGTAGCGCGGTCTGGAGACACCCACTCTATCAGAGCACTGAGAACGTGAACGTCGGACGTTCGGCAAGCACCACGAGGCAACCACCTCAGGAGTAGGTAAGCATGTGCGGACCAGCAGTCCAGCCTTAAGCGCTTAAGCGTTGAATTGAAGTTATTGAACGATGACTCGGTTTGGAGGCGACCAAAAAAAAGGGCGGCACCTGCCGCTCGTAACGTGACTTTGCCGTCGGCCTAACTCGGTACGCGTCGTCAGTACTCAGTGGTCACCTCCTTTAAGTTGCGAACCTAGAACTCCGGAAGAAAGAGCACCGAAAGCATGGTATTAGACGAAGAAGGCCTCGCAGAGACTGTCATTTCGGCCGCAAATCCTCCCAGTCCCCGAGAGCGATTAAGCGTATAAGGAAAAGCTGGATGAGGCGTAGGGCGTGCTTTCTGTCCGAAGAGAAAGAGTACCGGCACTGACATAGTGCGTTGGACAAACAGTAACGACAAGGATCAGCAAGGATATTCGGCAAGCTGGGATTTCGCAAATCCCTTTTGTTATCGAAACTCTGTTTATACGATATCGTTCAATAAGAAACTCTTGGGGACTCGGTGATGTTCGGGCGAGAATTCAGTTCTGATACTAAGCACCGTGGGGCGGTGGCGGAGCGCAGCAGTCGCTTACTCCATTTCGCAAAAACAACGTTCCCGGTTGTAGGTGCGTCCGATGCGATGGCGGTCAGAGTGGAATAACTGTTTACATTAGTTACGGTGATTGGAGTTGGGTGGCTGCCGTCCAACGTGTTTTCCTGTCACAACTTGATGGCTTGAAAATCCTTTGGAAACCCGAGTCTATTCATTCCACACCACAACTGGTTCCAGCGTTGTCAACAAGAAAAGTTAGGACATGAATCAGAATGCTTCAGACGAGTCGCCCAGATGAATAGTCTCTGAAGGTTTCACGTTAGAGTAGCAACCGCTTAAGTGAAATAACTCGTACTTGGATCTTCACTCCTTCTCTCCGATTCAATGGCCACATTCGAAGGCATTTCAGTAAGCTCGACTCGTTGAACTGCTTCCTGGGGATAAGCACCTATATGGCCTCTGCTGATCCGCGGATGTTCGGACGAAAGATGAATTGAGAGCGTCGACTCTGCCGAATCGGCGTATGGTCCAATCTTTCCATTGACCACCCGTAATCTCGAGTTTAAGATCTATCGGCAAGGAGGCTCCTCAGCCCGGTCGGTAGACATGCGAATTCGGACTCACTGCAAACAAACTGTTCGAATACACCTTTGTGAGAGTGATACCGGGAGCTAAATGATAGTTGTTGTGCATGAAAACCCAGTAGAAGATGAGGTCCAGCACTGCACAGACAGCGCAGACAGTCCCTGTTTCGACGATAAGGCGTATGATCCTCGAAACAAGGGCATTAGTCTGACGCATGCCCGTCCGGGATTTCAACAACGTAAAGGACATAGACGCGGCGATGAGGGTATCACAGCATGCCGTCCCCGCAAGCCAGATCTAAAGAGCTCGTCAAAGGCGTCAGTGAAAGCGAAGCATGAATTCATACCGAAGTTGAAACATAGGTATGAGCTTGAAGCATCGAAAAATGGTTCAAGCGCCGCGCATGATCTCCAGAGTAGATACCGGCAATGCCTTGAGTCAGAGATAACTGGTTTGCGAGTGAGTCAGTCACTGCCGTATACCTCTTGAAAGGGTCATACGCACAAGGACGATGAGGCCTGGAGTCCACCGCCGCTTCGACAGCCGCCATACACGCCACGCGTATACGAACTGCACAACACAGCTGACTGTGGTGGGTCGGGGAATGTCAGCCGAGAAGGAAGGAATGAACAACAACTGACTGATAGCGGTCATAACAGGTAGTCCCAGCCAGTACGTCCCTATGAGGTCGAGTTTCAGCATGTCTCCCCACCTACGTATCACCCCATCCCGGGTCAGATACATTCGCACCGAGAAAGAGCTAACCACGAACCCAGACCCAAAGTTCCTAAACGCATCTCTGGTGATAATACACGTCTGCGCCACCTCGAGGATGTACACAAACGCAGCGAGCGATTTAGTGGGCCAAAGAGCGTCGCCGGGAAACACGAGATAATAGATATCTGGGAGCGGAATAACGTCAGTCAGTCAGCAGTTCTAGAGTCAACGCGAACTTACATGCCTGGACGGTCAGAACGCCCAGAAGCCCCCAGTTGAAGAAGTGGCCTAGGATCTGTCGAAGCGTCATGATCAGCGACGGCGCCACGAAGTTCGCAGATATGGAAAGACTTCACCAACGGTCCAGTCCTTTAACATGACCCGTGAGCTATCGATATACAGACACATTTAGGACTTACAGGTCTGCAATGTTGTCGGGGACGGGAACGGACTCGGAGGACATGACCAGGTGCTGTCTTCGGACAATCGACCTGAGCACGCATTTAAAGCGGACTGAAAGACTCTGGGTCTCTAGCCCACGTCAACGTTTCTAAATTGGTTGCATTAGTACCTCTCTCCGGGGGATACGCGCCAGACCCGAAGCTCGAAGACATCGGTAAACTGCTTTGGACTTACTGCTTCCTCCAGACAACTTCCAGATCAGAAACCATTATACATACGAGGCCTCCTAACTTGATGTCCCACAGGCCAGGGAATCGACACGGATATCAGTGACGAGAGCCATCATGAGATGAATGATTCGAAGGCTTCCAATCCGTAGTGTGAGCACACAGCTATGTTTACCGCCCTTCTAAGGGGGTTGTCGTGGCCATCACGTGACATCAACGTTGGTTGAGTCTTGAAGTTGAACGTTGAACGTTGAACACCGAAGCTACGACGGTGCACCCCGAAGTGTATAGTCCATACGACTTTCTATTTCCAGTATGTTATCTTCCAGATTAACGCGGATCAGCTATCAACCAGTCACTCCAAGCGGTTATTGCGGTGATACCCGCAAGCACACACACACAATTAGCGATCCTGTTCATACGTGATCACTAATGTTCTGATGCTCACGAGTACCTTGACAGTGCAATCACCTTGTCTGGTGAAAAACCAAATCTTCGACTTTTCCCACCAATGCAAAGTACAAACATGGTGGTTCCGATCCTACATTTCGTCCATCGATCACAAGTACTCGTCCTTGATCAGCTTAGCTGCTCGTTCCGCAATGGTATACACCACACCCTGTGGATGACACTCAGGCGCAGTATGCTATGAGAGAAAGTCGTATCAGTATAACCCAACACACCGACGACAGAAACGCACCAAAATTGATGCATCTACAACCCGCAGACCAGACACCCCAATCACTTTAAGCTCCGAATCAACCACCTCCCCAATCTTCGCCGTACCAAGTGCATGATCAACGGTAACAGAGTACTTGCGTGCATAGTCAGCAAACTCACTGTCCGTCGTCGCATTCGCCAGATCACCGAAAGGACCGAGGATATAGTCCGCCCATGGCTGAGCCGTCAACAACGTCTGCGCATCTTTCATCGCCTGGACCATCGCGTCAATGTCGTACTGGGTCGTGTACATCCGCAGGTCGATGATGGGCGGATCCCATGGGTCGGTGGATGCGATGGTTACGTTCCCACCTGAGGATGACGTCTGTTAGCAGTGGGTCAATAACGAGATTTGGGTTCGTACGAGAGGTTGGCGATAGCACGGCAGATACTACAGTTAAGAATGATCCTGTCGATGGCGTCTCTACAGGACCGAACGCCGCAAAACCATTCTAATCACGAGCGTCAGATCACGACGATAGTGCAATCACCCGACATACCGCGAACAACAGCTCAGTATTAGCAGAACCAGGCCCAGTCGAGGGGTCATACTCCAGAAAATTGGGGAGCTTGAAATACGCAATGGTATTCGAAGGCGTGTCGACGAATTGGCCTTGTTTCTCAGTTAACCACTGGTTTAGGCGCTCCTCGAAAACAGTCTGATTCCGGAGTACAATATCCCAAGTGTTGTTGGAGTTGACGGAAAAGTAGTTTCCCAGAAGTGGATGGTCGACTAGGTTCGCACCAACCGCAGGTGCATCCACCACAACGTCGATCCCCAACGGGGTCAGAACGTCTGACGGGCCGATGCCAGATAGAGAGAGTACCTGGACAGTTCCTACGAACCTCGTGAGTTTGGTCGCTCTCTCCACGCGGAACACAGACCATACCAAATACACCCCCGCTCAGAATGATTTCTTTCTTCCCGCGAATAGTCGTTTGAGGTCCTATAAAAATATGAAAACGCCTTCATGTTGAACATAGCAGTAATACATACCATCTGGAGCAGTCGCTATTTCCACAGAGTTGATGTTGAGTGGGTTCTTGCTCCCAAACACCCTTGTCACTCTTGTCGAAACCACAACATCCAGGTTTTCTCTTTCGATTACAGGCTGAAGATACGCGGTAGCTGCTGAACTCCGGGTCCCATTTCCAACTGAACTTGACAAGTATCCTGCACCACATGTTAATGAAATGATAAGTATAGACACAGTCGTGTTACCAATTCCAAGCGTTTCTCCACTGTTGACATCCAAAGTATAATTGAATCGATCCCCAAGCAGCTTAGTAGAACCGATCACACGATCCTGGAGTTCATCTTTGAAGCCTGCAAGACTAACTCGGACGGGGCCGTCTCCATAATTGTTGGGATCGATTTCGCCTGTACCGTCATGCCCATCTGCAGGTTCGACAAGAGTAGACGTCTATCATGCACAATTACGAGCTGAAGGACATACGCCACAGATGACTAAGCATACCTTCATCCAGTACCTCTCGATTTCCGGCCAACCCCAAATTGGGTTCGAAGATGATGCTGCCATGGAGTCCCAAAAATCGTTCGAACACCGGTTCCACGCCATGAAATCTAAAGTGCGATCAACTCGACGCTGTGGGAAGAGAAGAATTGGACCCACTGATGCTACTGCTCCCTCCAAGAACAAAGCCGCGCGGAAGAGGTACAGTACGACCGAACAGGCCATCTACAAGACATCAGTCGTCGTTTTCGCAGTGGGAGAAGATCTGGTTGCCTTGTGCTATAGTACTATAATTCCAGTCGACACTTGAACCTGGAAGTGCCGATGCGAGAAAAGGAACTTCAACATTCAAGACACCGTCGTTACTAGAAAAGTTGAGGAAGGTTCCACCACAATGGAGACACCGACTAACTTGATGCCGGCTTCCACTACGAGAACAGAAACGTCGCAATCTTCGGACAGCCGACTAGCAAGCACACTACCCGCCGTTCCGCCTAGTGGGAAATCAGTAAATCAGAAAAGTCAAAGCGTAGGGGGTAACGTCAATTACCTCCGACGATGATGAAGTCGTACTCCCGACGAGAAGGTGCTTCCACAAGTTTCGTGTGGCTCCTTCCAGGTAGAAAGAACAAAAGACAAGCGAAGAAGAGTCCTGAATTGAACACCATCGTCAGAGAGAAGGACGAGTATTCTGATACGATGCTAGCACTCACGCCTATTCAATGGAAGGCTTGAAAAAGAGGTCCAAATCAAAAATGGCAGAGACCATCATGATAGGACAGACGTGAATGTCGACCTTGATTGCCGCTATGTTGTTACAGGGGCTGTCTAGGTACATATCCACGTTGGAATGCGAACGGCGTTCGACGTGGCGCTGAACATGAACCACACGTCATCTTGAGCGTCTAAGAAAACGTTAGAAACGGGCACCCTGAACACGACATGCGCTGCAGTATACTCACATTCTCACAACAACGTAAATGAGAAGGACCAGAGGACGACAGGAAAGATCTGCATCAACAATTGACTTATGGAGTGAAAGAAGAACAAGTGCCTTGGGCCTACCGGGGCTTACAATTTGCCTCAAAGACCATGTAAAGTCTACATAGCGTCCGATATGATGAGAACGGGCATCCACACTGAGCTCAACATTTTTCAGATGAAACGGCTGATGAATTCTGTGAACCAGTGAAGCATCGATTCCAGTAGAAGTTTACGTTGATTCCAGAGAGGAGCCGAGGGCCAGGTGGATAGACACGTTCGTGCAGCATCTAGAGCATGTTGGGATACAGTGTTATTTGCATGAATCAGTAGCTCACCAGTTTAATGGTACCGACTGCGGCTCATGAAAGTTTGTCTACTTCATGACGCCGTCGCAACGCTCCGTCTCCTTCGCGCCTTCAGCTGTGCGACACCGTTGGGTAGCCCAGGTCTGAGCCTTCGTGTGAAGTCCGTGTCGCGGTGTCTTGTTCGAGAACGATTCCAGCTGCGCTTGTGAGAGATGTAGGTCATAAAAGACTAAATTCAATCGCGTCGGTTGTACCATTGTAGGGCAAGATTACGAGGGAACAATGCGCGTAGCTTAGCCGACGGGAGTGGCGGAAAGCGAGGGATATCCAAGCCACTGGGATCTGCTCATGGTGGCATTTGGGACGAAAGAAGGAAAGGGAGGGAGGACGGAAAAGGAAGGCTCGGCGTGCCGGCGTGTTGCCGCTTTGGGACACCAGCTCCGCCCTGCATTTGTTACAAACTGTGGACAAGAGCCAGTGGTTCAAGGGCCTCTGGTTCCGGCAACTCAGCATGATAATCTCTTCACGACGCAAAATTCTTTCAATGAGTACGCAAATTGTCGGCGGTCGCAGACCTGCAACTGGCAGGGTGTTCCTTCAGTAAAATACGCGCCCTTGCGTTAGCTGTATCTCGTATATATTCAGAGACTCATGCAATGTAACTTGGGACCTGAATCGTGAACCCAACTAACGCTTTCATTGAGGCGGAGTACATTCTACATTGGTTTCTTCTTGTTTCTCCTTGACAACTCCTCTCCTTACAGGCTCGCGAGAATGATATCAGCAGCCTTAAAGGCATCATGAGTTGAACGCCCTTAGGTACACGATGAAGACGAACCTTTTCACCAATCGCATACGCATAAGTCTGCGTGTTGGAACTCGTCAACTAGACACGGGTCAACTTGCGCCACAAGCATATCAAGGACACTCACCAAAGGAGCTATCGAACAATCGACAACCCGCAGGTTCTCAGTGCCATAAACCTTCAAGTTCGAATCCACAACGCCACCGAGCTCCCTAGGCAGCATAGCCGCAGTTCCCAGCGGATGATATACTGTCGCAAGAGTTTCGCGCGCAAAATTTCCGAGATCCGACCGCTCCTTCTCATTAGGTACAGCAAAGGCCTTGACAACATCTTTGAGCGGTGAGGTCTGACAGACTTTCTCCACAAACTCAAGAGCATGAACGAGGATATCGTGGTCCGTTGGATTCGCAAGGTATCTGGGATCAACGTCAGGTCTGACGGTTGGAGAGGAAGACGTGATGTGGACGCGTCCACGTGTGAACGGGTGAGAGTATGCTGTCACGATTGTCGTATAACGCTTAGACGGGTCGGGAGTCACTCCGGGAATGGGGAAGTGTCCGTTAAAGGTCAAAGTCCTGCCACAAAATCAATACGGCGAATTCAAAAAGCAATTTGGTGGACATACTGGCTGAAGGGTTGTTTGTCATCTTTAACCCAACGACGAAGAATCTCGTATTGCTTCTCGATACCCTTGCGAACGCTCGGGTCTAAGTTGGGGAACAGGTCCGGTTCGGAATCGGTTTGAGTTTGAGACCACGTAGTCACATCCGCCGTGTTTCCTACGACTGAAGCGGGGAGGAATGAAACGCAGCACGAGAATCCCGCCAAGAGGCCGAGGCCTTTTTTGCTTTGAAAACTATGAGAAGACGCCGAACAGAAGATAATGTACTCTTACTAGAGTTCCTGTTGTTCAGCAGCTTGTTCGGGATCAGCAAAGATCTCGAACGACTTGAAATTTGCCGGTGTTTCAACCACAACGGGGCAGAAGCCATGATCCTCTACAAACGTAGTGTTAGTTGTGTTTAAGCAGACGTGCCGCTGACATACGTAGGTTCTCTCCAACTCCGGGGAGGTTGACCAGAGATTTAATACCCAAGGGCTCGATGATAGAGGCATTTCCGATGCCTGAAAGCTCCAGGATCTGCGGGGTATGCAAGGATCCTATAATGAAACGTTCGAGAGTACGTCCTCCAACGACTTCCCGCACTTACCTGCAGAGAGAATCACCTCCTTGCTTGCGTTTACTGCGACGGTCTTGTCGCCTTGCTGGACGGTGACTCCAACTGCCTTGGTCCCTTCGAAGTTGATCTAGAAACGGTGCTTATCGATAGAGACTCCAGCAAGTTCGAACAACATACCTTTGAGACCAAGACATTAGTGACCACTAATAAGTTGGGCAAGTCTTTGTTCAACGTAAAGAAATCGGAGGCAGCATACGACCGCTTCGAAGTGGATACATCAACGGAGGTCGGACACAGGAAGCCCCCGACAGGGCGTCCGTCACACTGTGCACCACTTTAGAACTCTGCAAAGCGGATTGATAAACGGTAAACACGTACCGGATCAGGCTTTCTAGGTATCCCCAAAGCTTCGAGAGCGTCAAGAAGAGATGGCACAATCTCCGTGACGTGGCTTGGATACGATTTCGCTATGGCACCCTCCGTACCATGATACTCTGAATCTGGTTTGGCGGAATGCAGACGGCCGTCAACCGCCGGCGGTGCCGGCTGGAGTCGCTCACTCTGGCGAAGAGGTTGGCATCAACTTGGTATTCATGAAGAACATGATGTATCAGACCTTTTTCATGTAGTGCAAAAGATTGTCCCAGTTCCATCCGGCGTTTCCGAGCTCCTCTAGGGCATCGAACTCCTCTTTGGAGGGACGGATAAAGGCCATGAAGTTCAACTGTCGAGGAACGCGTTATTAGGTATAGTCCTGACTGGAAATAAGAGAACTCTACCAGCGATGAACCACCGAGGCCCTTTCCATGGGTCTGAAGCATGCTACGGTTTGCGGCATGTTTTTGAGGCACCTGTGAGGAGATACCACTGTAAGTCCCTTGACATTGGCCGCTGTCCGAACACACCGTGTAATACGTCCAATCGTAGTCTGGGTTGTGAATTGCGCGTGTCAACATGCCTAGGAGACGTTGTGTGTTCAACTCCAAAGCCACCGTTGAACATGTCCATTACCTGGCATATCTACGAGGGGATCGTTATCATGGTGTACACCCGCTTCGAGTACAGCAACAGTTGTCTGAGGGCTCCCTTGTGCAAGTCTAAGGAACCGTCAATTCGGCGCTCGAGGGAGCGAAACATGGCAGTACTCACCGACGTGCGAGCGTCAGACCACTGGTTCCTCCTCCCGCAATGAGGACGTCGATCGGGCGTTGAAGCAAATCATCGAGGGATAGGAGAGGCATGATGGGATGTGCGTCCCACAGAGTACAGATGACTGGCGCTTAAAGACGCCTACTCAGTGGCTGAGTGTTGTCAGCTTCCCACCAATCACTTCTATAGAATGGTTGCGTACGTGATTCCGCGGATTCGACAGATGATCATTCTGGTGGAAGTCGGACATAAGTAATCGGTAAGTAGGAGACGGCGAGATGTGAGAGTATTTGAGATGGAAGATCGCCCAAGACGACGAGACATGAGATCTATGGGAGGAAGATCTGTCAACATGTTGGCAATCTCGTCTGGGACCGAACGCAAATCTGACAAGATATCAAGAACGCGCTGTGGTCGTGTTCGAGCTCTACTTATTACGGGCCTAACTGGTATTGAAGTGTCCATTTGAACGGACGACACCTTGAGTTGACTGAAAAAGTTGAGCTAAGAAGGCGTTAGTCAACACGAACAAACACAGTTGACCTGGACCGTACTCGACAAACTTTCCTTCATTCCTTCCTGGCATATCCGAATCTGATATTACGGCTTATGACGGCTACCGTGTACTGCTCCCGCAGCCTGAGATTCACGTCCAACCAACTTACGCGCGAGAGAAAACTTCGCGTCGAGCGTTCTAGCGCCGAAGTCCAAATGCGCCTATACACAGATGACCACGCAGCACCGCAGACTCAGTACTCCCGAACATACGGATTGCTATTCGGACCTATTATTGGTTGGGTAACCCACCAAGCTCATCCACCATCGTCTATATATAGGTTGGAGAGGTAACCTTTTGTTCGCTGGTAGCGCAAAACATTCTTCGACACTCGGACTCGACGCGTTCCTCTGCCCTCGATGCCTCCCACGATCCAGATTCCGGCCGATATCGCACAGCTGTAAGCGCCACATTGTTGCACGTTTGAATTAGTACTAGCTCACCCTTTGACTCAAGCACAGGCCCCTTGGTATAGATTCATTTACCGCAAAAGACAAATTACTAACACTGATACTCTGTCGTCTGACAGATCATCGGCCACTTGTTCAACTGGGGCCTTTTGGGTGCGCTGTGCATCCAAGGATGTAAGTCTTTTTGTTGAAGAACAGTACGAGAAGTAACAATAGCCGTCAGACATATATTACCTGGCCTTTCCACATGACCCGATCTGGCCAACGAAAACGCTAAGCACCTGCGTATTCCTCCTTGAGCTCGCGCAGACCTGCCTGAATACTCGAGATGCATTCCGTAATTTCGGGCTTTTGTTCGTCCTCGATTCTGTACGTCAAAGCGTGTCTCATGTCCCTTCAGCTGGGGCGACATGCTCGACCTCGATCTCATCGGTACATATTGGCTTGGAGTACCTGTCATGGCTGGCATCGGTAAGATATACTTCCGCTCTATATATATGCCCAGATATAATAACCTACTGACAGTCAGCTCAATCGTGCAATTTTTCTATGCGTGGAGAATCTGGGTCCTTACGAAACGCTATTGGATCCCTAGCGTCATCGTCTTGGTGAGCGACTACCCTGTTGCTAAGAAAAACGAATTCAGTTTGCACTCAGCTGTCTCTCACTCAGTCTATTTCCGCTTTCATCGCCGGAAATGCTGCGAGACGGATAAATCACTTCTCAGAGCTCCAGGCTGAGACTTATGTTGTCACCTCGGTACAGCGCTCTGTTATATCCTCTTCGAGCAGAACCGGACTGGTAACCGTCTGCGTAGGTCTGGCTTGCCGGAACCGCCCTCTGCGACACCGTCATTGCCATGTCTATGACCTGGACACTACTACGGGCTCGTACCGGAGTGCACACGACGGACGCCGTTGTTTTCAGGATCGTACGACTCAGTATCGAGACGGGAACTCTCTGCGCTATCTTCGCCGTGCTCGATCTCGTTTTCTACATCGTATTCATGCATAACAACTTCCATCTGGTTCCGAGTATTGCCCTCACAAAGATGTATTCGAACAGCTTTTTCGCGGTGAGCCTTCCTATGTGGAGAACATACAGCCCGCTAATGCATGGTCTAGGTACTCAATTCGAGGGTGAAGATAATAGATGGGAAGTTGAGTCAATCATTTTCTACAGACCCCAGCACAGTCTGTACATGCTCCGCTTCTGCACCGCCGCTTGCGCCTGTTCGGTTCAGGAGCACCGGGCACATCTATCCTTCTGAGTACGCTTCCGGCGTCCACGACGTGGAATTGACGCAGATATCCTTCGATGCACGAGATGGGCTGGAAAGTCCAGTGGATCCGAGTATGTCTTTAAGTACAATTCTAGGCGCCGCTTTGACGTGAATTTATAGAGCGCACGCTCCCGATTGGGAACGAGACCTCCGATAGCTTCTGACTCTCTGTACGCTACTTTGAGACGACCTTTGTCAAACGATGATACGTAGTCCGAATATACATGATCCCATCGTTCCTCCTCAAGTTGCTTTATGGGCGGTAAAGCTCACCCCCAAATTTTCAACAGATGAAGCCAGAAGGTTTCATCTTTGTGTTTTAAAGGTCTAACCTATTCTTCTCGATTCACGCATACCACCAGTCGTCAAATTACACTTCCGGATAACGCCGTGCGTGTCGCTTGCTCACCTCAACAGCGCTCGAAACTCTTCATCTGCCTTCCACTCCCGCCACTTGTTTCGTCCCAGGTTCATTAAAGTGCAGTCTTTTGCCCCGAGTTCTCGACTGCTCTCGTGCTCACTCTTGTGTGGCACAACTCACCGTCTCACCCGTTGCGCTCATTCACCGGGCACCTTCACCCAAACCCACCTAGTATCACTCGCCTCTATTGCTGACGCAAACATAATCATTCCTTGCGTCAGACGCGTATGTCAATCCATGGAGGCTCATCCGGCAACCACGGGCTCGAATTAGTGCTGTCCCGTGAACTCGACGCGTATCTCACTTTGCGACGAATCCGGCAGGTCTAGGTAGGCAAATTGGTACGTAACGTAGAGGCTGCTTGTTGGAGATGGCAATCGAAGGTTCGCGTACCTTCTGGATTGGGACTAGGTTATGTCAGCAGTAGTATATATAGTCGAGCACTTCCGATTGTATTCCCCACGCGTTTGCAGAGCTCAGCCAAACGCGAATACTATTGTTTGCTCTTACTTCGTGGTCCACTCCGAATTCTAACACTGCTGGCTCGCGCCGCTGAACAATTATAACCCTAACCTATGAAGCCGTCTTGCCGGTAGTGATTTTTTTGAACTCCGACGCGACCCAACCAACTGTTCTCTTGCTTTCATTTGCTAGGATTTTTGGCCCACCGGTAGCTCAGTACGTGGTCGTCACTCAATATTCTTGTTGATGTCTATCTAAAGATGTCGTAGACGTGCAGCGCGTCGCGCTTTTTTGCTTCTACTTTGTGTCCTGAATCTGTATGATACCCAAGCATAAAGCAATATTTCAAGGCAGCCCAGGATTGGAAATTGCACAGAACGCCCCGAACGATGGACGAAACCACTAGCGCCTGAGGCTCATTTTGGCGATAAACTCTAGAAGATTTCTCTTTCGACGACTGCATTACGACGAGGAACCCCCGAACGTATCATGCCTTTCAAGTTGAAACTGTTTCGATGTTTCGTTGAGAAATGTCCTTTCTATTCGTCTTTCAGAGAAATGCCTTCATTGTTGGTCCATGAATGTTGTGCAAGCCGTTTTCGGTAGACGCCTAATTGCCGTTCATTCTAGTAACGTCTCGGTAAGACTCGAGTAACTCAACTAGTAATTCGCGCCTGAATCTTTGCAGCTTCCCCGAGCAACGGGGACCCAGCTCGGAACGTGCCGCTAGACAGGCGTTTGGTCTCGTAAACCCAACTCTACGAGTGGGAAGGCATTGCTCTGCGTTGACCGGCCTCCACAACGCGTTCCATTCTCGTGGCCGCTATATGTAGGCCAATAATGACCTTCTACACAGGAAATGCACTCCTCACCGTGAAACACTTCTGAAATCCGGTCCCTATAACTACACCAATAACTTACCAAGGAACGAACTTGCGAGACGGTAGATTCCGAATGTGATAACTGGCTCCTGGGACGCTATAGTATTCTGGTCCGGCAAAATATGAAAACAATCTACTTGAAAACTTGGCCGGCACAGTAGCTTAACCTAGCTGGCGCAGATGGGAACAGAATACGGCCAGGTAAATGTTTCCATGTTCATGCCGCTTTCCACGCAATGTGGCGTGTTACAGCGGTCCGGTGAGGTGCTGATCGAATCGATAGGGTTCGTGGAATACGGCAAACCGCGATGCACGTCAAAGTTGTGTTCTGACACATGGCCCTGATCCCCAAACGGGAGCGGCGTTAGGCGCGGGCTGATGTAGATGCACGTCGAAGTTGCTATGCCGTGATTCCCAAGTAGGAGTCTTGTTAGGCGCGAAATGTTTCGCGGGATCTATTCTCGATGCGACTACCAACGGATTAATGCCGTCTTTGACTCAAGCCGCTAACGATTGAGTGCAGATATTTCGTCTCTCGAGCCATCAGTACCCTTCACGACAATATCAAGCTCAGGAGTTACCTTTTCGTGTACTTTTCTCGCGGAAAGTCGCGCACATCTTGTGCCCGAGCACTACCCCGATCAAGAAGGTTACGGGTGCGATTGCAACAAGTTGATTACTGCTGTAAACGCCTAGGAACGGGGGATGTGAAGAATTCTCTCCAATGGACGGTTGCGCATGACTCCAAGGAATACGACTGTCCTACTACAGTCTACCCTGTAGGCAGCAGAGCGTCGGAGTACTCGACGGATTATGATAGGGCGAAGATCAACGTGCGGTACCATCAAACGGATACTGAAGACACAACCTCTGACTGATGCATATGATCTCCGCTCGGCGAGAAAACGTCCGATATAAAGAGGCGTGTTGCGTCGTTTCCCATGTCGATTCTGCACCATGGATCAGACCTACATACCTCTCGGAAAATTGTACGTCGCAGCCTCTTTTTACCTTGGGTCATACTGATGAATCTGTTGTTGCTCTGAAGAACGGTGCCAATGGTGCGTGTCATCTTTGTCCGTCGTTAAGTATGCCCTTCATAGCCTCCCGCGCAGCTAATTGGGGACTTCATGAACCTGGCGTTGTTCGGTGTACTTTGCGTCCAAGTTTGTGCGTATCCCAATAAATTGGTTCAGTCTTCATCGCTGACTCAAGCGTCAGCCGTATATTTCCAGGTATTCTCCAAGGATCGATTATGGTCAAAATGCTTCGTCGCTTGGATATGCACCATGGAAGTGATCCAGACGGTCTTGGTAATGATTGATGGCATACGAGTTTTCGGAAATGGGTGGGGCGACAAGCCAGCGCTGGATGGCGTTGGGCTTATGTGGTTTAGTGTCCCGCTGATGACGGGAATTAGTACGCTCTCCTCCTAATCGCACCTGATAAATATTAACTGCCATGTAGTTAGTCTGGCCGTCCAGATTTTCTTCGCTTGGCGGATATGGATGCTCAGTCAAGCACTCTGGATTCCCACAGCCGCGGTCTCGGTAAGGAGCTACACCTAGATATTCTTCCAAGCTCATACCTCCAAAGGTGTCCATCGTGCAATGCATGGGAGGCATATGGGCCGGCATTCGGGCCCACCAAGTTAACAAGTTCATGCAACTTCAAGAACAAGTCTTCACCACTACTTCGGTTTGTGTGATGGGCGTTCTTTAGATTTCTGTTCGTCTGATTTACCCCAGGTCTGGCTGGGCGGCTCAGCAACAGCCGACCTCATCATCGCGGGTAGTCTTGTGTTCTACATCCAAAGATCTCAATCGGATGGTCTGGCGTCGAACCCGATGTACGTCAAGATCATACGATTGATTGTCGAAAGCGGGTCTCTATGCGCTGTGGTTGCTGTCGTGGTCCTGGCTCTGTACTTGGGTTACCGACATTTCAACTACCACCTAGCGCCGTCTATCGCGCTCTCCAAGCTCTATTCGAATAGCCTGCTTGTAGTGAGTGGTCCTTCGCGTCATTCGTCCCTCTCTGATACCTCTCGCAGATCCTGAATTCGCGCGTGTTCATGAGACGGATACCGTTATTGGAGTCATCGGACGGTATCCATACGTTCTCCTTACTTGACACCCCATCCATGGATGCACGGTTGCGTGGCATGGCTGCGGTAGATCGGACACAGCGGGTACCAGTGAGCTAACCACTCTTCAATTATGCTCGATGAGGCTGACGAAATAGAACCCTCACGGAAATACTAAGACTCATGTATAACTTTTTGTAATAATGGACTCCTCTATGTAGCGTCATCCCAGTTTTATATGTTAGAAACAACACGTTTATAATCTTTGCCAAGGACTCGGTGGCAGCTGACTGACAGTGATACATCCATTACTGTAAGTAGGATTGTCAGTCGGCAGGCAGTTGATCCCGTTTTGCTTTCGACGGCCATCACTTAGTCTGTTCTCATTGGTACGTATCCGTTGTAGTTCTAATTCAACGTAGCTAGCTCGCCTAGACGGCCGAGAAACCAGGGCGTCAATGACTGTGAATGTCACGGCCTGACTGTTCCCATCGAGTTCTTTCTCGACACATACTTGTTTGGCGAACATTACTCAGCGGGTTGGTCAAGTGTCCACGGTTCAAAATACAGACGTCCTCACGGCAATCGGCACTGCCCAACAGGCAATCGCGACGTTCCCGAACTTTCGAGAATGAGCGCGACTAGACCACTGCTCGTCGAATCTGACATCATACGAATGTTCGAGTATTCTTGCTGGCGATATAAGAGGCGAGTCGCTGGTCTTGCCCTCCAGCACACAAAGCAACAACACTACAATGTCTGTATACTTCTACGAACCAAATTACCTCTTCGACCGCTTCTTCGAGACTGCTCTTGGGCTTCCTCAGCTTCAGCAGAGGACAGACAACGCTAACGCTGCCCCGAGCGTCGTTCGACCAAGGTAGGTCCTTACGTTCACCGCCTGGACCACTCTTATTGACTGAGGTTGTGTATTAGGATGGACCTCCATGAAGACGCGGAAAAGAACATCCGTCACCGCGTCGTTTGAGCTTCCTGGGTTGAAGAAAGAGGACGTCAACATCGATGTTCACGATGGACGTCTGACTATCACTGGCGAGAGCAAAATCTCGACCGAGCATGAGGAAGAGGGGTACGCTGTGAAGGAACGCAAGTTTGGCAAGTTCGCGAGGACGTTGAGGCTTCCTCAGGGTGTCAAGGTGAACTTGGATTTATTTCATGTTGAGAGATGATTACTGACGAGTTGACTTTACTTAGGAGGAGCAGATCAACGCGTCGTTGGAGAACGGTGTGTTGACAGTGACGTTCCCCAAGGCTGTCCCAGAGGCGGCGCCCAGGAAAATTAGCATTTCTTAAAAGCCTTTCGTGGTCTTGTCCTCGTTGTATCGATACTTGTCATGTTCTGTAGCTAATAAACTCCCTTTCATATCTATATGAGCATAACACTTCAAAGCAGCTGTCATCCTCTTCACTCCGAGTCGGGCTTCTTCAAGTACCAAGTCAAGCACTGGAGAATCGCAGTGTCCAGGTTACTGGCCGTGGGCCGGAGACGACAGTGTGCCGAGTGCTGCCACTGGCGAGGGACGCGCAGAGAAGATGGCCAGTAGAACAAGGGGACTAATATGATTGTTTATAAGAGATCACTACTGATACAGGGAAGGAAAACTATCAGGATACATCTAAATAATAGACAATTACTGTGGGTTAGCCCCCCTAGGTAATATAGAATACTTGGACACCACGCCCCTCGTCAACCCCGAGCGTCTCGCCAGAACTCGAACACCTCCCACCACCATCACGACAATTACCGTTATTCGGTTCACCTTGTCTCCCGACAATTTTTCACATATAAAGCGCTGGTCGGCAACATTTCCTTTTCTAAGGTCATCAACGTGCTTCAGACCGTCACGTTCGGCAGAAGACCAAAGTTTGAAAATGCTGTGGCGCCCATAAACTTTGTTCACCGTGCCCATGAAGAAGAAATCCTCAAGTTGGGTAGGGGGGTTGTCTTGCAACGTGCGGGAAGAGTACTTTGGTCTGGTGGGAATGTTTCCGTCTGCTGGAAGCTTCGCTTTGGTGAAAACGCTGGAAGGTAGCTCGCGCAGGTACTGGGAGAGTGCTTTGGCCTGTTTCCAGTGCTCCGCGGTGAGTTCACTTTCTTTGATCGCATGCGAATTTGGGTATCGTTTGAGTTCTGTGCCCATGGTACCCTCGAGGAGGTCAAAGATCCTTATGACGTTGTCCACGATGATAATTGTCTCATCTTTTTCGTATAACGGTACCACCGTGGCGGCACGATGCTTGCTGTTCATCTCAGCCTCCATGATGACATTATAAGTGTCGCCTCCGCTGTGGGCTTCCGCCAAGTGCATGAGATTTGACCTGATACCCTGAAATGTGTTGTCGGGCGCGTTGACATTAGACATGGTGCTTCGCGACATGACGAGGTATGGGTCCATGACATCGAAAATCCACTCCGGAGATCCGTCAAACGCTTTTCGAACAGCGAGACTACCTTGGTCGGCGGCGCCGAGAATATCTCGGAGAAACTGGGGGCCGTATACGTTAGATTTCATGTACGTACTTGATTGGGGAGAAAGACTTACGATCTTATAAACAGAATGCCCCGGGAACGTGAACGTGTATTGAACGCCGGGTTCTGCTCCTGGAACGTCGAAAGACAACGTCAAATACCCGACGTCCACGCAGTAGGCAAGGAAGGGGTCTATCTGGGTTGGGACTTGGATAGATGGGGTGTCTTTGGATTGCTCTGCCTCAAAATCGGTGTATTGATGACGAAAGGAGGAGGTAAAAGGAGACATAGGGAGCGCCCTCTCCACTCGCAGCGTATCGAGCTGATGTTGCCAGAGATGTTTGCCACGAATATACCAGGTCTTCGCAGCCATGTACATGTGCGGCTTCACCACGTCGTCGATCAGCCGGTCGCAAGCACGGATAATTTTCGCTTCATCCGTTGCGAGACGAAGGTCCTTAAGAGCTGGGAGGAGTTTGTGCAAAAGACGGCGAGGATACTGACGCGGCGTATTGGGCGCATAAACATAGCCTGGAAGGAGTCTGCAGACAATCTTACGAAGGGAGTCCATGCCAATGGGTGGCTTGTCTCCGACAACGACCGATAGGTAGATTTGCACTTGGCTGGCGGTAATCCCGGCAAGTCCAAGTACGCCCATCGTGGTGAGATCCGTGTAGGCGGATGGGCGTAACTCTGCTGAAAACGCCGGAGAGGTGCCGAAAAGGAACAGTCTGGAGATTGTCCCAGTTTCGTCCATGAAACGAAAGACAGTATGATACAAGTTTATTTTGAATAGATCTGTGATGTATTGAGGATTGGGAAACTCTGAGGGATTGGTTGGCGACTCGGAAGTTCTCAATGACTTGACTTCTGCGAGATTCCTGAGGGCGTCGTAGCCACGAACGATGATGACGACACGGGAGACCCCAATCGCGTCCAACTGTCTTTCAACGTGTTTCTGAAGGAAGGTCAGCAAACAACAATATGATATCGCGACATAGTAATGCTCACCAGGACTTTATTCAGAGCTGCTTGCGCATTCCCATTTGTACTTTTAAGAAACTCGCCAGCCTGACCAAAATGAAGGTGTCTGTCATATTTCGAGATAAAGTCTGCGATGCAGACATAGAGAGAGTCGTTGAGATTTCTCTCAAAAGTGGTCGACGTGAGACTGTCGACGGCGAGTTCGGTAAAGTCAAAGTCCAGGACAAAATCTCTGGAGGGTGGATAGCTCGAAGGAGCAGCGGCATATCGGCCAACCTCTAATTTCCCTAGCGTTTCGCGGAACTGGGACTCCTTGTCGATGTCGACATAAGCCGCGAGCATGGATGCGGAGGACGCAGCGTCAAGATCACAGGGTACGGGCGTGTAAACTCCCAATGTAGTATCCCCACAGGATTCCAAGAACTTTGGGATGTTCATGGTAGAATCAGAGAATAGGCGTCGGCGGCCGGGTGAAGGAGTCATGCAGCGTTGAAAATCTGAAGGTGGCGCAGACTGGGGGATCTTTGTTAGCGAGAGTTAGAGATAGAGCGGAGGAGATATACCAGGTCTAATTTTCCTTTGTCGTCTCCGACAAGATAGATGGGATTGTCAGCATATCCTTCTATTTCGATCTTGACCCGGGAGAGGTTTGTGGTTTGACGAGTCGCGGCAGTTTCAATGGTGCGCGCGTTACATGCCTTCTTCGTGGCATCTACATTAACCTCTGCACTGGGTTTGCGCTTGACTGCAGTGGGCGCGGGAGGGGCGGAAGGGGTTTTAGGAAATGCGATGAAGTAGATCCGCCCAGGCTTGATGTTGAGGAAGAACTGCTTGGTGAGTAGACCAGAAAACGGTGTAGGACGATTGTATGCCAATTTTGTTACCAACTCTCCCAATTGCCTTGGCTTGTTGGGTTCGTCCAGTTGGTAGATGGCGACGGGGACATAACCTCCGGAGGCTGGACTTTCCCGGATGCGCTGGCGTACGAATTTCGCATCAAACATGCCTATATTTTTGGAGGAGAGCGATGCGGGACCAGCGATCTTGATGACTCTATAGCCATTGGGAGCAGATTTCTCGACGAGGATAATGGGTATCGTGGGCTCAAGTTTCGACATGATGTTAGGAGTGGGAGTGAGAGAAACAAAAGAAAGGCGACTGGCTGCTCATCGCATTGTAGACAAAGCCAGGGTCCCACGGCTTCCATTGTTCGTCAAAAATCGTAAGTCACGGTGTGTTCAAAGTCAAAGTTGACCACGTGATCGGTCCTTTGTACTGATCGCCTAGTTCGGCGGAGTCTAAATTTACGCGTTGACCACTTACCACTACCACCACCATCAGTGAACCTCCCATTTACTACATCATACCCACCATGGACTGTGCCCCGCCAACCAAGGCTACCATGCGCGACACCCACCATTATGACGACCGACGATCAGTTCATTCTGACGACTCTGGTAAGTGCGCGTTTCCGGTGTTGACCCACTTCTAACAATGCCTCAGACTCAGGATCATCATCATCTTCCACGGACTCCTGCGAGTCTTTCTTTGAGAAATCAGACTCAGACGAGTCATCGTTGGGCACACCGCCATCAAGCCCTAACAAAACAAAACCATGCTCTCCATCCGTATCTCCATCGTCATTCGTACCCCCACCCCCAGGCGAATACGTGTACCCTTCGGGCCAAATTGTACTCCGATTGCCCGCCCCTCAGTTCACGGCGCCGGTCCGTGTCCGCACACATTTGTTCAAGTCTACAGCAAATCTTGCCCCAGTGAGTTTTCTGTGCTTGTCCTTTCACTCTCCACTAAATTTCATGCAGGGTGAAACAATTCAGACTCAAACACCACTAGATGGCAACTTTACTTCCTTCCTCTCATCCCCCGGCACAGTATGGGTTGACAAATTGTCTTTTGTTTACTCCCTCTGCCCTCTTATACCTTTCCACCATAAGCTCGCCTTAGTGAGGCGCCCTAGTGGACTAGGTCAGACAGCCTTCCTCGTCGCTGCTATGCTTGCCTACGAATCTTTCACTCCCCACGTCTTCCGCGACCTCTTTGGCACTTCCCCGACATGTTCGCTCGATCCGTCTACACCTCAGCTCAAGACTGTCACCCTCAATCTCGACATGGGCTTGGCCTTTGATTATAGCATGTGCTCGAATATGCGATACCGAATTAATCAGTACATGAATCGCCAACTCGAGATCATCCTCCTCCAAGTTGGTGACAGCTTGGGCTTGTCTCCCGCTGACGTAGAAACCTACTTTAATCAAGATTCACGCAAGACTTTTGAAAATCTCATCGTGCGTGTCTTATTTTCTTATGGTTTCTCCTCTCATACGCTATTTAGGATCTCCTACGCGGAGCGGTGAAAATGGTCATCCTTGTCGAGGATCTGAACTGGTCGCTCATCCGAAGTTCAACGCCTGATGATGCGTTTGAAGCAGCTTTCTTACTGGATTCTTACGTTGTTCGTCCGATTCGAGACGCTCTCGAACAACAATGCGTCGCCGGTGGCATCCTCCTAGGGCGTCCCGTCGAAGACGAGCCCGCTTGGGTTCATTCGGCATACAAGGGAGATGCCTTATTCACGCCTATAGCCTGTGATATCACACACGACGAGCGGGCGCGAGGTGCTTTCGGTTTTTCTTTGCCCGAGGTTACCTCGCTTGCGGAGGAGCTTTTGGATGATGTAGATGCGCGACTGTCGTTTTTGGACGAAGTCGAAGCCAGTGAACCGGCGTACCGTCACGAGGAGTACATTGAGTACTCCATGAACGATGTTCTATGTCGCCTCAGGCAACGAACCGGACAACCCGGTCTTGAAGAGGAAGAGTTCTACTACTACCATGAGAGTGATGACAGTGACTTGGATGATGACGAAGATATCGAGATGGAGGAGGTGGAAGATGTGCTAAGAGGTGGCGACTTCCTCGAATGACTACTACCTTGACCATCTTCTTACTATTTATACCATTGATATTGTTCTGGATTCCTGCATTGAATTATCTGAGAATCTGCTCTTACTTTGGGAAACTTGTTCTCTATTCGACCATGAACTTGCAATGAACTAAATGCGCACCAACTGACACCAACAATGTCTATCCAGGCGTCGGCTGCAGTAGTCGGGCTCTCGGCATAATCATTACCGTGAGATGATTTCTCAGCCCCTCATGCGACTAACCTATGCTCTACACCGTGCTATTCCTCGTCCTCGCCGCAGTTCTCTGCATTCGGTCGAACGATGCGAAACTAGCCTCCCTCCCTGAGCGCGCCGCCGCCTTTTCGCGCACGCGATGGACAGAACAGGATGTCGAGGAGATGGCGGCCAAGCTAGCGGCATCGGACGACATATCAATAGAAGACCAGATACCCCCCAAGACTAGTAGACGATATATCGTTGTTGGTGGAGTAAGTATCAGTGATAACGCGCTTCCATGATACAATTGACGGATCTTGTGATAGGCAGGCTTTCTCGGGGGCTGGATCGTCGTACAACTCCTACGCCGTGGCGAGGACCCCCAGAAAATTCGCGTCCTAGACATTCGGCTGCCGACGCGCAGCGATTTGCTAGAAGGCGCGGCAGAGAATGTGCATTTCGTTCAGCTGGACGTCTCTGACAAGGCTGCCGTCGATGCGGCATTCCATGCGCCATGGCCCGACTCCCAGGACACCTCCCCCATCACCGTATTCCACACTGCAGCCAACATCCGATTCTATGAGCGCCACGCCGCGTTAGTGCCTGAATCGGCCAAGGTAAATGTAGGCGGGACCCAGAATATCATTGACGCCGCACATGCGGTCGGCGCGACAGCCATGGTGTACACATCGTCTGGCTCCATTGGTGTTCGCAGCACGTTCTTCTTCGTGCCGCCCTGGAAGCGGGAGCCAGACCACTTTGTTCAGGTCATCAATGATGACGATACCCGGCTCCCTCAGCGCCACAATGAGTTCTTCTCAAATTACGCCTACACCAAATACCTCGCGGAACAGAGCGTGCGCGCAGCGGACAACACATATGGATTGCGCACTGGCTGTCTGCGCCCTGGAAACGGGATATTCGGACCCGGGGGTGACATGCTCTGTGGCGCATACCTCGTGAGGAAAAACAACCCGACGTGGATACCCAATATCATGTCTTCCTTCACCTATGTTGAGAATTGTGCCCTTGCGCATTTGTTGTACGAGCAGCGGCTCATCGACTCGAACCCAACCATGCCTGATATCGGCGGACAGGCGTTCTGCATTGCTGATCCCGGCCCGCCGCCCACTTACGGCGACGTCTACAATGAACTCGAAGTGCTCGACGGACAAGTGTTCTTCTCATTCCTCTCGCCAACCTTTATGCTTATCATCGCGTATATAATCGAGTTCCTCTACCTTGGCCGGAGACTTCTTCCCTCGTACATTGCTTGGCTCGTGCCTAGCGTGTCAGGCGACCTGGTCAACCTCCAACCGTCCCTATTCAATCTTATCCAGGTGCACTTGATATTTGATGACTCCCGTGCGCGCTTGCCCCAATCAAAGGGCGGGCTGGGATATCGCGGAGGCTGGAACACATTCGAGGGACTGTATAAAACGGCAGTAGAGCACAAACGCGGTTTTAATCGTTCCAGTCAAAGATCGGATGTAGCTGGGGTGAGTTTCGGTTTTGGAATGGCACGGGCACAGAGAGGGGTTGGGTGGTTAGGTGAAAAGATTAAGACAGAGATTGGGGTTGGTCCTGTAGAAGTGCTTGCAGTGAAGGGATAGGCCATTGTACAAGATTAGAGTATTGTTATCTCGTGTTGTTATCGATGTTTTTGAGTCTGCTATTTTACTAGAGTCGCAGTCAGAGACAGCACATTCGTTGCTCGTGCTGTTAACGTTACAACTAGCCGAGCGCTGGCTGTTAGCATGTCTAGCATATACATGAATACTTCACCCGGTTGCTTCAATGATAGCGCTGTTCACCTGATGGAGGAGTAGACCATCGTTGAAGTGACCAACGGCGGTCGGTGTAACTATGTCCTTTGAGTCATTTTGATTGGAGGAAGGAGCGTACGTCGCACTCGAATTCAAGGGCGGACGGGCATCGTAGCCTTCAACGTCCTCGATCTAAGATTGTGAGGTGTAAATAACACAATGCCTGTGCCTATTGAGCTCGGGTCACAGCAGAACGTAGCACACGCCTATGGAGCTCGGGTCGTGGCCCTCAACGTCTATGTAAAGAAAAATGGGGATCGTGGTGGCAAGACAGAAGATGGCCATCGGAGCATGGAATCTCAAGGGCCTGACAAAGCTTCATCGCAACGCCTCCTGCACTTCATTTGTATGGTGTACAGAGATAACAAGTTGCGCGCGAGGAAGAATAGAATAAAAATACATAACGTAGCACACGTTATAGGTGTAATTGATAAATAGTGAGAAATGAGATAGACCTTTCCCAAGCTGATCCAGAGAGTGCCTATGCAGAAGTGCCGCCTGCTCTTAGTAGATCTTCCACCTCCTCCATCTCGATATCTTCGTCATCATCCAAGTCACTGTCATCACT
>QLPD01004117.1:0-30852 GCA_003314085.1 Hymenopellis raphanipes
GTTGGGTAGCTGAGTCAGCATCGGGGGCTTGCCTTTTCCAGTCGTGTGCCTGCTACTTTGTGGGGATGCCTGGGCTGTAGAGACACCGGCGGTGATGGGCAAAATGCACGCTGCTGAGAGATTTTTGCCCTTATATAGGTGACCAAGGCAATGTCGTTTCCTTCTTGCTCGCAGTTTTGACCTCGCTTGGATTGGACTCGCTTAACTTGGGATCCACGCATTCCAGAGTATCTAATTATTTCCCACCTCGCTATCGCCCGTTTAAATTTACTCCATTGCACTGCGTCGTAAATCAAAAGTCTGCGCCCGACGTCTATCGATTACGAAAATCTATATCCGGAACATCAATACAGCAAACTAACGTTATCACCGTTCAACGTTCCAGCTTGAACAGTTGCTACACGACCTGTACAGCGGTGAGCATGATCATCAATACAAGTCAACCTTATTTGTTTAACAGCATAGACCGAGTGCGCACCAGCGCCCATAGTTGTTGCGGGACATGTATTTGCTTTACGACGCACTTTCTTTGGGTCAAGTGCTCGCTCCGTGAGTTAAGCACTGGTATCCTCTGCGTTCTTTTGACGGCATTCTCTGGAAACTCAAGAAGAACTCTGTCGCAATGTGGCGCAATTTACTCTCGCGCGTTTTCATCACGAGGGACAGCCTTTATCAAACTCATGCAAACCAACGCGTGCCTGGAGGATGAAAGACCCCCCCGTGATAAAGGTGTTGTACGTCTACGACGACCCTCTGGAGGTTTTGCGAAACGAAAGTCAAAGTGTGGCGTCTATAAGCATAACGACGACGATATCCCAGCGTTGAGGGCTCCGGGCTCTGCTTGCAGCCTTATACTGTGCTCTCCATGCTTTTCTTCGTGTCGTTCTCATGTATGCATTGAGACTTAACATAATCATCGGTTTACTGAATTCAAATTTCATTCAGAACAATGCTATGCGCTATGTCTTCAATTGGTTCGCTTCTCCATGCCTTGGATGCTGTACGAAAGCTGTACCGGAACGTGGACAAGCGGATTCGTTTTGCGCGGGATGCCGTCACATACTTTTCTCTGTCAACGTCAATGCATCCTGTGCCGGTCCGAGGACCAAGCCGAGGACAGGCAAGTAGTATTAACGTCCGTGTGACATCAACAGCGTTCCTTTGCTGCCTGTTACTCTCATCATGCCCGCCTCAGTGCATGACGTCTCCTTTATGGATAACCGCGCTACGACCCCGGATGTATCTGACGACGAAGATGCTGCATCCGACTACCATAGTTGCGCGCCCTACCATTCAGACGAAGACGAGGAGTACACGGAGGAGGATTACGCGGATGGGGAGTTGGAGATCCTCCAATGGGACTACACAGATAAGAAATGGGACCCAATTCAAGTAAGGTATGTCACCGCATTCGGGTCATGGTATCGACCTCTGATAATAATGCTTAGTGAGGTGGAAGATTTCCTCGGGGCTTCAATAACCAATACAAGATGGACGTCGGAAATTGAGTTTGATCAATGGATTGATGCCACGACGGACAATCAAGAGAGGACCCTGGATGCATTGGCTGTACTTGCCGAGACTGTAGATGGGGCTGCGAGAGTGCTGTGGCATAACATACTTGTCGATCTGGAAAAGCATGACTTGGTGAGTATATATCGCATTGGGTAGCTTATGTAGACTGATTGGTAGAACAACAACTATTTCTTTGACATTCAGGGCTTGCTCATTCTCATCATGGCCAGCAGAAGAGCTTATACCGATACCGACTGGTGGCGATTTCATACATTTCACATTCCCAGTCAAAAAAAGTACCAGCGCTTCTACACCTCCAGTTTATTTGAGGAAAGGATTCTATTTGATTGTTCACCAGACAGACCTTTGAAGGATCTTACGGAAACCATGCGGATCGCCCTCCCATACTTTCGAGAGATGAACACGCGCCTCAATGCACTATCCAAGCTTCGGAATGTGGGCTACTCCTCCTCCTCCTCTGATTCACCATCGATTTTGGGACCGACAAATATGGCGAACATCGTCGCATGCCTCGACATCGCAGAGAGCGTCGCGAAACTCGTTCCGGTGTTTGGAAACATGCTTGAGGGCGTGTGTGGAATCCTGCGGAAGACCGTACAAGCCGCAGAGGTGACTATTTTTCTGTAGTGCATACCACAATGTCCAAGTGATTTCTCTGCAGAACGCTCGAGCCGCTCGCGACGAATGCCGAGCTCTCGTAGAGCACACAGCTTCCATCACACTGGCTATCCTAAGCGAGATTGGACCCGCGTCGACGCTTAGCGGTAGTGATATCAACAGAATTTGTGATCTTCGCGAGTATGTCAACACACCTGCTGTAGAATTCGACACTGACTGCCTCGACACAGGACGATTAAGATCGTTGAATCCAAAGTCCGGAGTCTCTCGAAACTCGGGCGGCTGAAGTACTTTGCATCCCGTGGACGAATCAACGCCAAGGTTATGGATCTACGTACCCGAGTGGACAATGCACGGATCGCGTTCAACGTGTGCTCTTTATATCGTCACTGTGTACCACCTGCTAACAAGTTTATTAGATCCGGAGTGATATCTCAACCATTCAACTACTAACCGACCTGAAGATGATGCAGACACGTCTGGAATCGCGTGTCGATAACCTCTGCGAGGGCCAAAAGACGACACACCACATGTTACGGACAATCTTGGTGGAGGTCAGTACCGATTAAGATTTCCGGTCAGCTCGATACTCAGCCAGTCTTGATGCAGGTCCGAGGACGCAGAACCGGGGACGCGTATGTTGAGGAGGTGGAGTGAAGGGTTCTTGTTTTCTAGAAGCTCGTCGCCGGTGATCCACTGAGCACCACAGGTTTATATCGTTAGATTTTCAGCAGGCAATGTAACATGAACATTTGTTTGATTGGTGCGTGACGCTACAGGAGAGGCCCATATAAGTAAGATACGCGCTGTCGTGGAGTGAAACCGAGTCAGTATTGACTGTGAACTGAAAAGCAAAGATACGGACCATTTTCTTGAAGGAAAGCGCTGAGCCTGCGAAGTCAGCACACGCTACAGTCATCGCAGAAAAGGGATGTGTTGCAGACAAGGCCGTACTCCTCCCGGGCCCGTCGGTTAATATAGGAAGAGACGGCAAAGCCGCCTTGACTCATGGAAAGCGACAAATCACCAGAATGCAGCAGAACACAAAGCAAAACATGTGGCATTCGATGTACGAATAGATCTGATCTATGGACAACAGGTCAGAATTCAAATGTCAGCGTCAAATGAGGCAAAATACGCACCTTTTCGCCTCGCCGCAAAGCCGATCCGGGGAAGACAGCCACGTCTATCGTACGTTAGAGGCTCGATTTCTATAACAACGGAATCTTCGTTGCCATCGTGGCGAAACTAGCAGATGGCCTGTTCAGGCGTTGGGGAAGCCAACGCCGCCTTCGCAAATTCCGTAGTACCTTCTTAGTCGATGCAAATTTCAATACTGCAACTCACGCGGAGTAGGTACATGTTTCAAACGATTCTGTAGCAGAGATAAGCCCCGAAACGACGTTGAAGAAAGATACACTTTTCACCGGAAATCTGGCCTGGCCGGTGAGGCTCTGATTTCAAGATTCCGTTGGTCGCGTTCCGACTAGGTCAAAAGTCGAGTTACTATTCATTCTGGTGGCGTCGAAGGCGCCAACGCGAAGAATCAGAATCGAGGTGACGGTAAGAAGGCAAGTGTCCGGATTTGGCTGCCCATGATGATGATCGACACGCTCTCCCTCTTCCCATCATCTCGCGCTGACACAGCTCCTGTTCAATTCGACTTTCTTCATGTTAAATATTTGACTTTTTTGCACAGATTCTGGGGTCCTCGTGCGTCAGTCCTCTTCGAATGGCACAGAGCGTATGAGTCGCTTATAAGGCATCTGCACCGACACGTCTCCCGCCTCCTGGTTATTCTCTTCTCCGGAATCCCCAAGAAGCGAGCTAGTTGTCTGGCCAGGACAGCCTGAAACTTAAACTATCATGTTTAGTCGACTCGTACGCGCCTGGTCGCTCTACTTGCGAACTGTCTGACCGTCTAATGGCGAACACTATATCGTATTTCAGCACGCGAGCCAGGAAACTGCATTGGGCAGCTTAACCATGGTGAGATTGTTCATCTAATCGCAAGCGCCGTAGTGTTCGAGTTCACAGAACACGCCAAGACAATGATGTTTCAACAGGGGACCATTATCGCCTTCCTGGCGTTGGCACTAGAGGGAACATGACACCGTAAGAATGAAAGGACGAATGGGGAGTACAGAATGACCCCATCTGGGGATCGTTGCCAGGTACAGACCCTGCATTGCCCCGCATCAGGCTGTTCAGATCATTCAGAACGATGTTACGACTCGAACGGCGGCGTCTATGTCTTCAATTGGGTTGCTTCACCATGCCTTGGATGCCGTTCGAAAGCTGTGCCGGAATCCTAAACATGCGGATTCGTTTTATGCGGGATGCCGTCACATACAGCTGTGCCGGTCCGAGGACAGGAAGTATTAACGTGCGTGCGACATCAACAGCATTCCTTCGCTTCCTCCTACTCTCGCCATGCCCGTCTTGGTGCACGACGTCTCCTCCATCGCTACGACTCCGGATATATCGGACGACGACTTGTCTGACGAGGAAGACGCCGAATCTGACTACTACAGTTGCGTGCCCTACCTTTCAGATGAGGACGAGGAGCACACGGCAGAGGATTATGTGGATGGGGGCCTCGAGATTCTCCAATGGAACTATGCAGATGAGACATGGGAGCCTATTCAAGCAAGGTATGTTCCCGGCTTTTCCATCATGGTACGAATCTCTAACAATGACGCTTAGGGATGTCAAAGATCTACTCCGAGCTTCGATGACCACTGGGAATAAAGAATGGATTTCGGCGATTGAGCTTGATCAATGGTTTGATGCACTCAAGGATGAGCGAGCGAGGAGCCGCTGCCTGTATGCATTGGATGTACTTGCGGAGACTGTAGGCGGAGCTGCGAGAGTAGTGTGGCATCGCATACTTTTAGAGCGGGAAAAGCATGGCATGGTGCGTATGTATCACATTGGGTGACTGATGTAGTCTGATTGGTAGAAGGACAACTATTTCTTTGACCTTCAGGCCTTGCTCATCCTCATCAAGTCCAACAAAGGAGCTTGGACCGATACCTGCTGGTGGGAATTCCATACATTCTACATTCCCAGTCAAAGAATGTACCAGCACTCCTTCACTTCCAGTTTGTTTGAGGGAAGGATTTTCATGGATTATTCACTAGACAGACCTTGGGAGGATCTTGAGGAGGTCATGCGGATTGCCCTCCCATACTTCCGGGAGATGAATGCGCGCATCGACGTGCAGTCCAAGGTTCGGAAAGTGGGCCACTCCTCCTCTTCCTTTGGTTCACCATTGATTTTCGGACCGACCACCATGTCGAACCTCGTCACAAACCTCGACATCCTAGAAAGTGTCGCGAAAGTCGTTCCCGTGTTCGGACCTATTCTCGAGGGCGCATGTGCAATCCTGCAGAAGACTGTACAAACCGCGGAGGTGAGTATTGTTCTGTAGTGCACACACTGGGGTTCAACTGATTTCTTTATAGAACACTAAACTTGCCGCTCGCGACGAATGCAGGGCCTTCGCAGCACATACAACTTTCATCGCACTTGCTATCTTGAACGAGATTGGACCCGCCTCGGCGCTTAGCGATGCTGATATCAACAGATTTTGTGATCTTCGCGAGTATGTTAACACACCTCCTGCAGAATTCGACACTGACCGGGCTCAACACAGGATGCTTATCACCATGGAAACCAAAGTCCAAAGTCTTTCAAAGCTCGGGCGGCTGCAGTACCTTGCATCCCGCCGACGAATCAACGCCGAGGTCATGGACCTACGTTCCCGAGTGGATAATGCGCGGATCGCGTTCGGAGTGCGCTCGTAACATCTTGGCTTTGTATCGCTGCTAACGGATTTATTAGATTCGGAATGATATCTCAACGAGACAATTACTGTCGGCTTGGCAGGATCTTATGGAAGCCATGCGGATCGACCTCCCATCCTGCCGGGAGATGAATGTTGACGTCGAGGCGCCGTCCAATCTTGAGAATGTGGTCTCCTCTGATCCAGTATCTATGTTCGGACCAACAAACATGTCGAACTCCAATCTTGAGAATGCGGGCTCCTCTGATCCAGCATCGATGTTCGGACCAGCAGACATGTCGAACCTCATCACATGCCTCGACATTGGAGAGAGTATCGCCAAACTTGTTCCCGTGTTTGGAACCATGGCTGAAGGCGCGTTCGGAATCCTGCGGAAGACGGTACAAGCCGCGGAGGTGAGTACTATTCTGTAGTGCTCTGGTTGTCTAACTGATTTCTTTACAGAACGCTCAATCCGCTCGCGACGAATGCCGAGCCCTCACAGAACACACAGCTTCTATCACGCTTGCTATCTTGAACGAAATTGGACCCACATCGAGGCTTAGCGATGCTGATATCAACGCAATTCGTGATCTTCGCGAGTATGTTGTCGCATCGCCCACATCATTGGGCGCTACTAACTCTCTTCAATTATAGAACGATTCAACTCGTGGAGTCCAGAGTCCAAAGTCTTTCGAAGCTCGGGCGGGTGAAGTACTTTGCATCCCGCGAACGAATCAAAGCTGAGGTTTTGGATCTACGTAGTCGAGTTGACAATGCGCGGATCGCGTTTGGAGTGCGCTTGTAATATTTTTGCTGTGTGCCGCTGCTAATGGATCTACTAGATTCACAGCGATATCTCAACAATGCAATTACTAACTGACCTGAAGCTTATGCAGACGCGTCTGGAAAGACTGGAATCGCGTGTCGATGACCTCTGCCAGGGCCAAATGATGACACATCACATGTTGCACACGATTTTGGCGAGGTCAGTCCCGATTGAGATCTCTGGTCGGCTCGATACTCAGGAAGTCTTGATACAGGTTCGAGGACACAGAACCGGGGACACGTATGTCGAGGGGGTAGACTGAGGAGGGGGTGGAGTGAAGGGTTCTTGTTTTCTAGAAACTCGTCGCCGGTGATCCACTCAGCACCGCAGGTTTATATCGTTAGATTTTCAGCAGGCAATGTCACTTGAACATTTCTTTTACTGGTGCGTGACGTTAAAGGAGAGGCCCATATAAGATACGCGCTGTTGTGGAGTGAAACCCGGTCAGTATTAAGCTTTAACCGTTAACTTAAAAGCGAAGATACAGACCATTTCCTTCAAGCGGTGGACCAGCGAGTTCAACATGCGCTATAGTCGTCGCAAAATGGGATGTGCTTCAAACGAGGAGTTGTTCCCCCTGTGCCCATCGTTTGACCCTGGGAGCCGCCTCGACTCATGGAATGCTACGATCACCAGAGTGCAGCGGAAGACGAAGTAAAATATACGTCATTCCACGTACAAATAGATCTAACGTATGGACGAACAGTCATAATTCCAACAGCCAAGTCAAATGAGGCAAAGTATGACCTTTTCGACTCGACGAAAGGCCGGTCCGGGGAAGACAGCCACAGTAATAGTAGAACACCTGCGGGTGGCGGTAGCCAAGCTGCCGCGATCCATCCCTTTCTGCTACACCGGATGACCCTAAAGTTCAACAGCACCGCCGGAAGAAAAAGTCACAAAGTAGTAGATGTCTCGAAAGACAATCTAGCATCAAATAGATTTAAACAAATGCGAAAAAGTCTAGAAAAGACCCACCTTTTACGTAGAATCCAAACCCGGTGGTGAGGCCATCAACGCAATAAATGTCCGTGTTCCTGGTGATCCAAACTCGTGCATCGAAAGAGTTTTTGTTTCACAGTGGCGTCGATGCGCCATGCGTGAAGAGAATACAGTTTGAAGATGTAAAGGTCGTGATAGTATGAAGCAAACCGTCAAGTCGCTGATCGGAATCCGAGTTAAATGACCGATGTCTCTTCCTTCCTGCCGTCATGTTGCGACACCGTGCCCTCTGAAATCGACCCTCACCGTATTCATAGTTTCCCTCATCTGGACGCTGGTTGTGTTCTGTGGACCCTCGTCGGTCAGTTCTTTTCGAATTGTGCTGAATCCGGCACAACACCACTCTCCACCCTCTTCCTTCTGGATATCTCAATCCGCTTCTTGACGAATCGACAAGCTCTTGATCAGGGCACTGGATCTTCCGGTCCCTTATCTTGTGACGCTGGCGATTTGTAAGGACAAATCTGAGCCGTGAAAGTTGTGGAGGCGTTGAACACGCACCCTCTCGTCTTCTGCACTGGGACGACCGCTGTACTGGCCCCTTCAGTTTAATTGATGGAAGGAATTGAACTCCTGGGACTGTTAGAGCTCTGGAAAGCACCGCTTGCATGACGTTGCGCGTCTTGTCCCGAGACGGATCTCGACGGATTGAACAACCACAGGTGCCAAATGGTAAATATACGCGAATTCTACATGGTCCTTGTCGATGTCATGCCGTCGAGTTGGAAGCTTATAGACTACAATTGTTCACCCAGCAAACGGAGTCCTGGCCAGAAGTGCTTATCAGTCAGGACGACGGTGATTGACCTTGAACTCGGGGGCTCTGAATGACACCAACAGAGAGCGGGACTTGCTCATCTTGCGCGAACGTTCTTAACTTAGACTATGAATCTTTAGCAGACGAGCGGGGTGGAGACCATGCAGGTGAGCTTACTGTGAATTCTTCGTGTTTCGAGCGTTGACGGCGAAGCCACAGTGACGGTAAGCGCGCGGGAACAAATGGGAAGTCTGACCTTGACCCGCAGATCTAATTCTGGTCCTTGACTCCGTCTACATACACATCTGCAAGATATCACGGTGGCTCATTCCCCGACTACTTGGGAAGTACATTTCCTGCGATGGCGTGATAGGTACGGCTAGCTTCTTCATGCCCCACATACGTAGATGCCGACCTCGAACGCAATGGGTAAGAGGTGATCATCTATATTATTCCTGCCTTCCTTGTTCACTGCATCAAGGATCTGATGGACGCGCGTTGCAGACTAGCTCTTCCCTGCCCGAACTGTCCTTTGAAAGGAGAAGTCGCCTGGAAGTACTTATGACTCTCGAATAAGTATACTTACTACTGTGTATCCTATAAACGAGAGGGGTCGGACCTAGTTATGATACGACGAACATGTTTGCAGTGTAATTCGCCACATGGACGGGAACGGGAGCCCGAAAAGGAAATAATTCCCACGCTTTACTGCCCGAACTTTTTTCCTTCGACCATCACGCGTCGTCCATCAGCCAACGAGCCGTTAACGTTGGGGACAACGGAGAAGAGTGGATATTGCGCTGCAGATCATGAGGTGTGGCGCATCGTGTTCCCTCTTGACTTGCACTGACACCAAGCAGATAGCGTGTCATACGACACATTTCCTCATCCCAATCGACTCCTTATCCGGCGTGCTCCCTCAACCACTCCCGCACATAGAGGACCATGTCCTTCCTCAACGCCGCCCATCACCCCCTTCCATCTCGCTGAGCTACCCAGCGCTTTCCTCTTCACCACCGGCTGGACGCACTCTTCGTCCTCCGACGACTACGTACCACTACGTCGACGCCACAAGCAACTGAATGGCCTCCAACACCTGGTGCCGCAGTATCGATCCAAGATCCAAGCAGGACCAGCAACTGCAGGATAGCGCCAGCTCGAATTGGTCCCTGCCAGACAACGATTGCCTGGGAGACTCAGCAGCGGCCCTCTCGCCGACCATACTTTTTTCCAGCCTGATCCACTCCCCTACGCACGTCGCACGTCTTGCCTCGCCCCATGGATACGGCTGCGCCTCGCTGCTCACGCACCAAGTCTCTCCGCCTCCCCCTCGCGCCTCTACGATCCTCTTTCGTCCAGGCGACAAGGTGTGCATTTGCGTTCATTTTGACGTTTGAAAGTCTGACCAGTTTCATTGTCCATCAAGAACGTCGTTTCGTACTTCGCCGCTGCCTCCCATGTTCAAACGACGCGAGGAACAACACTTTGTCTTTCGAACACGCCATTTTGCGACGACTCCAGGGGTTGTTGGCCTCACTGGCTTGGCGTTCGATACTTCCCCTCAAGCTGACGAAGGAGCGGGTGCTAGTGGTGTTTACGAGCAGTTTGGACGCGATTATACCGACATGTCAAGATTTCGCGGATCGGTTGATCAAGCTGCTATAGCGGTCGAGGCCGGGTGGCATGATGAGCGCATCGACGACGGCGGGGTCGCTGCTTCTGACCCTCCTGTACTGCAAGTCCCTCTTCTTCTGTCTTCAGATTATTCAAAATGTTACCATGGCGTGCGTCTTGTTCCTATTCGCTCTTCTTTTACTAACCGTCTCTCAGCATCGGGCCCATCGCTCACTACCATACGAACTCAAAATACTACTCTGCCATATCCCATGCCCCCAATCCCGAACTCGATAATAATCTTCCCCATATTACCATCCAGATGCCGATCTACAAAGATCCCTCCCCTATGCCCTCGACCCCTCCTTCGCCTCTATAAAGAAAGCCATGCGGACCAGGGCGGCACGTCCTCCATCTTTGTCAACGACGTTGGTCTTTGTCTCCTCAGTATGGCTGATCGTGTCGAGCGTATTGCGTACCACGCCGCTCACGGCATCGCCTGGGACGCCCGCCCTGCTCCGGGTCTTAAACCCGACGCCGCTATTGACCGAGACGTCGAGAAGGGCTTCAAGAAGCATCGCGGTGGCGAGCCGTTCCTTCGTGCGGGCCGGTTCAAGAAGGCCAGCAATATGAATTATGCATTGAGCCTGTCGCTCAAGACGCTCGAGCGCATCATGCTCACTCGACGACCCCAGGCTGATTTCCGCACTTTGACTTCGACATCCAATCGTGGCTCGGCTGTTCCCCCGTCCCCCAGCTGTTCTACCACCCATCTGGGTACGGGATGCAGTATATGGGAAAGGACGGAGACTATATGGGACGAATGTTGAACATTGACGAGGGTTTACAAGGCGATATAAAGGATATGGAAGAGGTAGCGTGGCGAATGAGCAGATGTACGAGGAGACTGGACAGCGTTCGGGCAGGGTATGCGCATGGGTGAGATTGTCTTGTTGGTGGCCAGCGACACTGTCGTGCCCCAGGACTGCGGGCGGGACGCGGCATAGGAGATGGCGGCATCTCCTAATCTAACACGAGTCGGACGTTATGCAGGTCGCGCATCATTATTTCGAGAACGGAATCGCCTACTTTACCATATCAGATGACGTGTGCGACGGCGAGGTAGCTCCTTTCGTTAGACGCAATGCCTTCTTGCGATCTACAGGACGGACAAACATGATCCGCAGACCAAGAGGAGGATTAAGGCAGGAGAGAGACGGTGGAAGAGCAGATCTGGAGCGAGAGCACCGTGTCGGAGGATTTCGATATGCCGTTGAGGTTGCTTTTGAAGGGCTATGATATCTGATGGGCGACGTATTCAAATGGCGGGTTTAAGGAAGGTGTGAGTTTGATGGTTGATCGCTGGCAGAAGTATGCGTATAGTATGTTTTCCTCCAGTTTTCTGTTCCCTGCTGACGCGCCGTTTAGACTCCTCTTCAACCCGCTCATCTCGTGGTTCAGACGTGGACTCGCCCCTCAAATTTACAAGTTCATGTGGAGTGCCGCCGGTCCACTACAAGATCTCGCTGCTCGCATACATTTTCTCGTACTATGGTATCGTGGCGCGGCGTCCGGCGTCACCATCGCCCTCATCAACTACGCCTTGCTCGGGTTCATGCTACCGGTGGACAACTTTTACATGCACTCGTTTGAGGTATGCCGTGGTGTTCTTTGGCTCCGGGAATGTGAGATACACGTTGCTCAAGTATCGGCTGGGGCATAAGGAGTTGATCTGAGGGTACTTGGAGAATATTATGTGGGTTCCGTTCTTGTAAGACTCTCTCTCTCTTCGTTTCTTCCCTCTTACTGATGCGACGCAGCTTCTTCTTCTCGATCCCCGTGTCACAAGCCATCATCGCTCATCTCTTTTCGTACAACATCACCTGGAGCGCGATGATCAAGGAAGGTTCAACGCTCGAATTTCTTCAAAGAAATTCCAAAGATTGCGAAGCGGTTCTGGTTCCCCCTGCACGTGTTGTTTGTGGTGATGGTGGTGATGGTGATGCTGTCGACGGGGTTGGTGCCGTATGCGTGGCGCATTTATGGGAGTGCGTGGGCGGTGATTTCCCCGCTGGCGGTCGTCGTGGCGAATCATGTTTTGGTCCTCGTGAGTTGCCTTTCCTGCGTTCTTTGGGGAGAAGCTGATGGAGGGTAGATTGTGTTGAATCCGTGGTTGATGGTATTTTTGCTTTGCTGTATGACACTACGTTCATTGACATATGCCCGCTTGTTAGATTGATGTGGATTCTGCATGGACTGTTGTTGTTCCGACTTTTTAGATACCCTGTCCGTTGCGTTTAGGATATGATATACCTACCTACCGAGAACCTTGATAGCTGTAGTGCCGTCACATGTCTGGGAGTGGGAGGACTGTAACTTGAACTCCCCTTTGCTTTAGGACCTCGTCTAGCTCTAGAGCAAGACGCATGGCGCATGTTGAACATTCCGACTCGGGGTGAACAAAAGTTCGCAGTCACCGAGTTTGTTAGGAGGGTTGCTTCTGCACGACAGGTCTCATTTGGGCAGGAAAAGAAAAAGCAGTTCGTACTTGTGCGGGAGAAAGCTTGTGCGAAGTAGTAATCCGATACGATCACCAAGCAAGGTGTGCGCTTCAAATTCCCCGATGATATGAAGGTGCCGGCAGTGGGGAAACAGCGTCGAGGATGATTAGACTTGGGAGCACCTGTGGTGATGGGTCACTCAGTATTCCCAGGACCACTCAGGGAGGTTTTGTTTTCCGCGCGAGAGAGGTTGGAGGACTAAAACAGGTTAACTAAAAACTGGCAATAAAGGTCCATTCATGAGCCTTGTAGCTGGTAGGCTACGTGGGCTTCACTGTGGTACTCAGGGAAGTCAGGTATGGGGGAAGTATCACCTTGACGAGTTCAGTTCGTGGGTTGACTAAAAACTTGCGAAGGGGATTTGTAGGCTTCATGCCAGGGAGTCAAGTGGAGCCGAGAACAGTTCGTCCTGACAAGATCCCGGTTCGCCGGGTTAGGGAGGGCATGATCAAGTCTCGCAGACAAAAAAGGGATGGGGGAAAACCGTATAAAGTTGGCTTATCCGCTTGACCAGATGGTTCCTGACCGAGGAGCAGCAGAAACGGCTCCGTGTGCCCTTCAAGTGGAGTCTATTTCCGTCGAGAGATAGTAAAAATGCTCGAATGCGCTTGATAATTCTGATGCACCGACTGACCGCTTTGCCTTCAAGCCGCTGTCTTGGAACCATTGGACAGACTTTTCTAGGAGGAGGTATAGTAGTGCCCGAAAGTTCGATCTGTATTCCCACTTATTACCTGCAAAAAAAAAAATCTGGTAACAAGTGTTCCCTTGTGTATTCCATTCGAATACGTAGATATCCGTTCGACCAGATATCCGCGTTGAATGGCATCCACAGTGTGGACTTGGGAGTCACGCGATTCGCAAAAAAACAGATGGTCAAGAACCAATCAAGAACAACAAATCATGGGAGTCGGAGTAGCCGTTTGACTACAGAACTCCGACGAGAACTCATTGGTGGTGTTTCACGAGGAGTGGTTCATTAAAGTTCATGGACAACGATGAAGAGCAAGCGACGTTGTACTAGAAGAAGCTGTTCATTTCGATGAAGAGAAAAAGGATTGGCATCGGGCTCAAGCCACTAGTAACGACCGACCACTTCACTATGAAGCCGCTGCCTTGGAACCATTGGATTCGGACCAAGGTGACACAAGGAGTGACAAGCGAGGCCCGACTCAAACCGCATCCATCGCATCCCAAAAAGAGTGACTCCAGTGTCCTGCTATCCTGATTGCCTGAATATCCCTTTGACCAGATATCCGCGACCTGAGCTGCATGGCATCGGGCAAGATGCAGTTGTTGAGGAAAGGAGTTAACCGAATTCGCCAAAGAAAAAAAAAGACGGCTACGACCCGACTTATGTTAGCAGCAGTAGTGTTTGGAGGAGAAGAGAGATACAATTCTATGTATGTAGTACACGAAATGCTAGGCTTTTATACCCTAAGAGATGTTCTATTTGTATACCTAAATTGTTCAAGATAGGCGAGAGTAAGCGTCGGTGTGGCGCTGACTAAAGAGTCGGGATAGGTAAGATCGGTCGGTTTATCAAGCGCGGGGGTCGGGTACATGGTAAGCTCGGTCGGGCATCGGCTTGCTTTCTACAACAACTTATGCAGGGTCCCAGTTACTGTTCGACTAGAGATCCCCGTATGAGAACTCACTGGCAGTGCTTCATGAGGAGTAGTTAGTTATTCAAGACCAACGATGGAGAGCAGAGATACAAGAGTTTTGTTGCCACGGACCGCATGCCGCACACCTGGGAAAACACGTAGCAAGAAAAACAAGTCAAGTCTGCGGCAAATGAAATACGCGATCCAGAAAATTAAAAAGAGCATGTCAGGATGTGTGATATTGCAGACTACAAACCGTTTAACGATCTGTCTGCTGTCAGCATGGTGATAGCGAGCTCAAATGAGTCAGGGGAGCTTCTGGCGTTGTGTATAAGCCTCATTGACTACACCAGCGAGCGTATGAATACCGATACCTGTGGCAGCATCTAGAAGGCGGGTGATGAGCCCCAGTGAGAAGTGCGATGTGCCAAATCGGACGACAGCGAACCAAACGGTGAGAAACGACGGGAACAGATTTGGTTAAGGATCTGGACAGGCTATTTGGGTGAGGGCGGGTCGTATCGTGTGCCATCGTAGTCTCGCTTAGGTTACTCAAAACACATCAATCATTGCATAAATTCTTCTTCTCGTACGATTCGCTGAATTTATTTTGAAACACGGCATGAAAATGGGCGCAAATATGATATATTCCATTGCACTACTGTGGCGACGACATACACACATACAGAACATACACGAATAAGTACAGTACATACACCAGTACACAATACTAACCCCAAACTACCCCCCGCCACTCCAGCTCTACTCTCAAGCGAGAGCCGGGCTCTCCATCTACGTACACCCCACACAGCGCACACATAGGCCCTAAAGCATCGCTGCATCAGATGGTCAAAAACAGGAAAGTCGGGAGAGAACGTACCCGCCCGGGAGCATGCGCATACAGCAGTGTCGAAGCGGGAAGCGGCGCTCATTGCTCGGTACAGGCACGGTTGCCAACACAAAAGGCTGTATACGAGTCAGTCATGCACAGGAATAGAGTAAAAGAACAGGCAGACATACTTAGAAGGGCGACAACGCGAGCGCACAGTCGGACAATGTTGCGACGATGGAAGCAAGAGGCAAGGGACGAGAAACACAGCAGACTTCGTTTTATGATGCGAAGAGTGCGTGGGAAACTGATGGGCTTTGCCAAACACAACTGGAACTTGGGCAAAATATTTCCAAGGTACCAGGTTGTTTGAAACACAACCTATGCAGAGACCAAGGACAAAATGAAGCAAAAGTAAAGCTAGAGTCACTGTCGTCCGATCTGAACAAGCGGTCGCGTAACAAAATTAATCATCAAACTTTTGACTCGATCTCAGCAGAGGTCCAAATTGATGGAACGGTCTGACCCGACTTCAGTTGGTCTGACACTTCGCACTTCTCACTGGGGATGAGCTCGGACACATCAATGTGCCACGGCAGTTGAGGAAGAGACAACGAGGTACAGGACGAACAAGCAGGGTGAAAAGAAAATGAGGTGCGTAGGGGGTACAAGATCGCGAGCATGGCGACATACGCGCAGGGAGATACCGGGCGTAGATGAATCAGTACCCAGAAATGCGAGGATCATTGACCATACCAATCCACGGCGATAGCTCGCTCGACTGTTGGTATAATGAGTCACATCTAGATCGGGTCCTTTTGAGCTGCACAAGACAGCTTTGACACGCTCACCGATGAGAACGCGAAAACACCCAGACTGTATGTGGCGGGTTGAATTCACGCCGATACGAGGTCGAGTCGTCACCTCCGCAGTCCACATCGTCCCAGTCTTCCCGAGACTACGCAAAGCCACATCGACAAGCTTTTCGCTTGGCGTACTACGCTGACAGACAGGAAGCTTCAAACTGCCACGACGCCAGATGCAGTTCATTTTCTCTGACGGAGGAGCACTGAGGGCATCATTCACCGACGTACATCTAGAATCAAACGATGCCAGTTCCCTCGAGTCGCCGATTGATAATTAAACACCCACCTTCAAAGGTAAGGTGAAAGACAAGGCTCTCGCGCAGCCGCGCTGCAAGAGACATAGCCCAGAAATTGCGGGATGCTAAAACAAAGACTCTGTCGTGGGCCGACTAAAAGACGTAATGTGTTGTTACTGGTATACGAGTCTCCTTGCAAGTGTCGTAGCCGGTAAGCGAAAGAGGCTTCCTTCCAGACATGGCACACAGCCTCAGGCCCTGTTTGAAGTCTTCGGAAATCCAAACAAGAAAGATACAAATCGTTTGGCTGGCAGATGCTGGCAAAGAAGATGAGTCAAGTCCTGAGGTTGAAAACATGCAACGGAAAGAACTATGCACGGCTAGCCATTTGACCAATGAGCCGTTACATCATAGGTTTGGTTCAGGTGGCTAGGGAGAGATGGCAGTAGCTAAAAGACATGACAATAAGGAAAAAGTAAGCAGAGAATAGAGTGATGTGGTTACTAGCCGCCAGACCAGATGAGCCCGTAAGAATCGCGAAAGGCAGTCCAAAATAGGATTGCAGTCATGGCCGAAGTGGTACGCCGAGCGGGCCTTCATCTAGAGTTCATCAAAGTCCAATTGGGAAGTAGTGGCAAAGGCAAGAGGCGCGTGGAACAGAGCGATTGGACTCTGAAGAGCAGTCTGAAAAAGAATAATATACGACACCCACCTTATATCAACAGCTAGCTGCTTGACCAACTCGCCTCTGACGCGATCATCAACGGTCCTGGTATGCAACACGGCCAACTCGGCAGTCCGGATCGAGGCGTACCAAAACCACGTTCCAAACGATACATTGCGATACAGACCATTCGACGATTTGTCCGCGGTTTGTGAGAGAAGTGGAAATGATGCTGAGCAAGTCATGGTGTCATTCTGACGTTCAAAGAAGCGTACTAGTGCTTACCTGTGGATTTAGATTCCACGCGACGTCTCGAGCTCGATACCTTGGGTACAGAGACGGGGGCCACCCATTGCCTACGTCTCCTATGAAAATGAATCGTCTGGTCATGATATATCCATACTACAATAAGAACGAATCTAACCGGTGCGGCTGGACAACAAATTGAATCTGCGGTGTCCCCTGTTTAAACTGGCTGTCGCGTTAGGTGGTAGTCAATTCAGCGGGGTTTGGTTTATTTCAAACTCCGACGGCTACGCCGTTTTACAAATGATGCACGTCGTCTTTCACTCGAGCATGCTCGCCCGACGAAGACACGACACCCATCCAGGATGGGCATTTTTATCAGTTCGCGTGCTCCCGACTGAACCAGAGACGTGGAAGAAACGAGTTGGGATTTAAGCAAAGATACGCGAGACGGAAAGGTACGTTTCTGCGTGACTTGACCTGAACTGATACTCACATCCCGTAGCTTCCCCAAATCCTCACCCAGCATGCTCTCCCGACCTCCCGTCCCCATACATAGAGAACGGGTACTTCCTCGACCCCGATCACCCTCATCTACGCGCGAACGGACACAGCCCTACGCTTGCCTCTTTCCCACCACCTTGACGCACTCTCCGACCTCCTCGCAGAACTACGCCTACACCCGAAGTCGCCAGAGTATCGGATTCCTGCATCACAACGAGATCCAGGATCAGACTCAGAGTACCTCCAGGGGAAGCAACACCGCCACCAGCTGGCATTGGTCGCAGCCCAGCGGACTCTGCAGCCGCCCTCTCATCTCCCACGATTCTCCACCCCCTGCGCACGTCGTCCAGATCGCCTCGCCGACATCCCCTTCCGACGGTCGCTCCAATATCCGCCGCTGTACCCCGCCGCGTCAAAACGCTCATCCCCTTCCCTTGCGCTTCTACGATCCTGAATTCCAACCTGCTTCGCGGATAACGGCAGAGCTAGGAGTGCGAACTGAGTCCTGACCCGAACAACCCGCCGAGTTCCAATCTCGAAGGCGGAGGCGGTACCGGGGTATCATGCCCGGCATGGGCATGCTAATGAGGCGGCGACGCGAGGGCTTCGTGAATGTACAGCAATCGTAGTGCGTGTCGGCGCGACGCGTCGCATACGGCTCGTGCCACAGTTCGACTTTCGCGCCTTGCCTTAACCCAAAAGAGGGTGATGTATGCCGGGCTTTTGATCGAGCAAGCGTTGTACATCACGCCGTGCTCGCTCGCGTTCCACTACAAATACTTCCGACGATTACAAGTCCACCGCCGCCTTTCTGCTGAACGGTCGCAGACCTTGCGGATGACATCGAGTTCCAGGTCAGCCTCTATCTTGTTTCCCTTTTCTTTCAAACTGAACTTTTTATTAGGTGGAGGCCGACGGCAGGAAGACTGTAAGGGAGATGCAGGAGGGTGACGGTTCTGCAGGCCAGCGTCGCAGTAGGATGGAGATTGATCAGGCCGACGCCGAGGAGCAGGCGAGGGCTGTTGAGGCGCCTGTAGGTGGCCCTACGGTCATCACGCACCCGGACTCGGCGTCTGATACGGAGGAGGTGATGGATGAGGAGAGGAATGAGAGGGATGTCAAGGTGGGGCCGTGACAATGTTCTGATACAAGCTGTTCTCTTTTTCCTTTTATTGTTGGATGCAGTCTATTCTAGGTGATATTGAGGTCTTTGTTTTGCTTGTAATTTTTTTTGATTTCGAGATACGTCGTTCTAATAGGAATTTGTTTTGTTCCACTCCTTAGGTTGGACACGAGCTACTGGACCGACAACATGAGATCAAGACGGGCAGTATATTCTGCTTTCAGTAGTGGTACGGTGTGGCGAAAATAATACCTGCTGTACACGGGGAACGTATGGCTTGGTATCAGTAATTCTACGAGTCAGCGAGCTGCGCATCCACGGGGAATGTCCAGGGCCATCGTGGCGGGAACACTGTATTATCTATACAGCGAGCTGGAACAGAGGGAAGGTTTTGTATCGTAATGCTATGAGGTAGTTCATCGCTGTGGCGGAGAGACTCGGATAAGGTGTCATATCGAGGTACGCGTTCATTATTTCGACAGTGGAGAAGTTGATTAATGTATGTGAAGGCGGTGATACGGCGATGTCATGAGGACAACAGCGAGTACTGATGTCTTCAATTGAGTGGCTTCTTCACGCTGTGCCGGCCGGATGCGCGATACAGCATACAGCCAAATCCTGTGCCGCAGGAAGTAGTGACGTGAGTTCGACATCAACAGCTTTCCTTCGCTTCCTCTTACTCTCATCATGCCCGCCTCAGTGCACGACGTCTCCTCCACGAATGACCGCTCCACGACGCCGGATGTATCTGACGACGAAGATGCCGTTTCCGACTACCACAGTTGCGTGTCCTACAGCCCAGATGAAGACGAGGAATGCATAGAGGAGGATTATGCTGATGAGGAGTTGGGGATTCTCTGCTGGAACGACTCAGACGTTAAATGGGAGCCGATTCAAGCAAGGCATGTCACCGGCATTCGAGTCACGGTATGAACCACTCACAATGGTGCTTAGTGAGGTGGAAGACCTCGTCGGGGCTTCGCCAACCAGTATAGAATGGGTTTCAAGGACTGAGGTTGAGCAAGGGTCTGATGCGGCGGCAGACGTTCAAGAGAGGAGCCCGGATGCATTGGCTGTACTTGCCGAGACTGTAGGTGGGGCTGCGAGAGTGGCGTGGCATAACGCACTTTTAGATCAGGTAACTTGGTGAGTATATATCACATTAGGTTGCTGATGTAGTCTGATTTGTAGAGGAGGAACCATTTCTTCAAGCTTCAACTCTTGCTCATGATCATCATAACCAACCCAAGAGCTTGGACCGATACCGATAGGTGGGAATACCTTGAACTCTACATCCCCAGTCAAAGAATGTACCACTACTCCATGACCTCTAGGATCTTTGACGGAAGGATTGTGTTTGATTATTCACTAGACAGACCTTGGAAGGATCTTACGGAAGTCATGGGGATTACTCTCCCGTACTTCCGAGAGATGAATGCTCGCATAGCCGCGCTGTCCAAGCTCCAGAATGTAGGCTACTCCTCCTCTTCCTCCGATTCACCATCGATTTTCGGACCGACAAATATGGCGAACATCGTCGCATGCCTCGACATCGCAGAGAGCGTCGCAAAACTCGTTCCTGTGTTTGGAAACGTGCTTGAAGGCGCGTGCGGAATCCTGCGGAAGACCCTCAACGCCGCCGAGGCAAGTAACCTTCCAAACTACAATGTGATTACGGTTAATTTCCTTTGTAATAGGTTGCGCGTTCAGCGCGTGACGAGTGCAAGGCTCTCGCTGAACATACAGCATGCATCACACTAGCCATCATGAATGAAATTGGTTCAACCTCGAATGAACGAGCTCTTCCGACTGCGAATATCTTTGACCTATGCGCGTAAGTTCCCATTTCTAGGCTCCATTGGTATGTCTGATGTTAGTTATAGAACCATTGGCGAAGTCGAGCGAAGAATTACCAAGCTGTCGACACTTGGGCGCTTCAAATACTTGACGGCGCGCGGGAAAATCAACGCCGAAGTCCAAGACCTCCGTGTGAGAGTCGACAATGCACGGATCGCGTTCAAGGTGGGCGTCGTAGTTGCTAGGTTAGTCCTCCTAACGGCCCCAAAGATTCGAAACGACATTTCAACTGCGGGGTTACTGTACGACCTCCGGATGATGCAGACGCGTCTCGCGTCGCGTGTGGAGGATATTTACGAAGGCCAGAAGACGACACACCACATGTTGCGTACGCTTTTGGTGAAGGTTGGCACTGATCCCTCTGGTCACCGTGATACTCACGCTGTCCCGACATAGGTTGAAGGACGTAGAACTGGAGATGCGTATGTCGAGGAGGCAGATTGAGGAAAGGCAGGCGTGAAAGCTCCCAGTTTTCTATAGGCTAATCTCTGTTGGTACAATGGGTACCGCAGGTTTCCGGGTTAACAGTTTGAGCAGGAAATACAATGTTAATATTCTTCTGGCAGGAAGTTAGTACCACAACGCAGGCATCTACTATCGGTGCGTGTCGTTGAAGGAGAGGGTACGATATGCGCTGTTGTGGAGTGAAACTGAGTCAGTATTGACTGTTAACTTAAAGTTGAAGGGAAGATTCGCACCATTCCCTTGACAAAAATAGCTGGGCCAGCGTAGACAAGGCATGGTTCCTTTCGTCATTTGACGTGGACATGAGAGGTGACGGCAAAGCCGACTTATGGAATGCTACGATCAGTAGAATGCAGCAGAAACCGAAGCAAAACATACGGCATTCTACGTACAAATAGATCTGACCTATGGACAAATAGTCAGCATTCCAACAGCAAAGTCAAATGAGGCAAAGCATGACCTTTTCGACTAGACGAAAGGCCGGTCCGGAGCACATTCAAGACTTGATTTCCATGATAGCAGAACACCTGCGGGTGGCGGTAGCCAAACCGCCGCGGTTCATCCGTATTTACAACACCGGATCACCCTCAAGTTCAACAGCGCCGCCGGAAGAAAAAGGCACGAAGTCGTGGAGGTATCGAAAGCCAATCTACCATCAAATTATTGTAAACTAACACGAAAAAGTCAAGAAAAGACCCGCCTTTCACGTAGAATCCAAACCGGGCGAGGCCATCTACGTTGCGATAAATGTCCTGCCCCATTCTTCGCGATGCAAACTCATTTATCGAAACGATTGTTATTTTTACCGAGGTGTCTACACGTCGTGTGTCGAAAGAACACAATTTGAAGATGGAGGGGTCGTGATGGTAAGAAGCAAACAGTCGCCGATCGGAATCCGGGTTAAACCGACCGATGTCTTTTCCTCCTACCGTCATGTCGCGACACCACGTCCTCTGAATCGACCCTCACCACATTTGTAATTTCGCTCCTTTGGACACTGATTGTGTTCTGTGAACTGTCGTCTGTATTTTCTTCTGTCCTTCTCGTGTGTGCGCAGAGACTTGAAATAATCATCAGTTTATTCCCTCAGAACGATGTTACGAGAACAGCGGCGCCTATGTCTTGAATTGCATCGTTTCTCCATGTGTTGAATGGCGTAGTACGAAAGCTGTGTGCGAAAGCTGTGCTGCCATCTCGGACATGCGGATTCGTTTTCAAACGGGGGATGCCGTTACATACAGCAAGGTCAACAAATCCTGTGCCGGCCCCAGGACAGGAAAGTATTAATATCCGTGTGGCATCAACAGCATTCCTCTTACCCTCATCATGCCCGCTCACGACTACTCTGCGACATCTGATGAAGATGGCGAATCCGACTACCACAGTTGCGCGTCCTACATTTCGGATGACGATGACGAGCACACGACACAGGATTATGTCGATGGGGAGCTTGAGATTCTCCAATGGTACCGTCCAGAGCTTAAATGGGAGCCGATTCAAGCAAGGTGTGTCACCGGCATTTGCGTCATGATATGAGTCTCTCACTGTGATGTTTAGCGATGTGCAAGATCTCATCGGGGCGTCGATAACCAGTACGAGCTGGATTTCGCAAACGGTGATAGATCAATGGGCTGCACTGAATGATGATCGAGAGAGGAGCCTACATGCAGTGGCCGTACTTTCCGAGACTGTAGGTGGAGTTGCAACAAGGTGGTGGCAGGACATACTTTTGAGCCAGGAAAAGCCTGGCTGGGTGAGTATACACAGTATATTCATAACATTGGGTTGCTTATGGAGACTGATTTATAGATGAGGAACTACTTCTTCGACCTTCTGGTCACCATGATCATGACCAGCAGAGACGCTGGTACCGATACGTACTGGTGGGAAATCCGTACACTCTACATCCCCAGTCAAGGAATGTACCACCACTCCTTCGCGTCTAGTTTATTTGAGGGAAGGATGGTGTTTGATTGGTCGCTGGACAGACCTTCACAGGATCTTGCAGAGGTCATGCGGATTGCCCTCCCGTACTTCCGGGAGATGAATGCGCGCATTGACGCGCTGTCAAAGCTTCATAACGTAGGCTACTCCTCCTCTTCATCTGATTCACCATCGATTTTTGGGCCAACGAATATGGTGGACATCGTCACATGCCTCGACATCGCAGAGAGTGTGGCGAAACTCGTTCCCATATTTGGAAACATCCTTGAAGGCGCGTGCGGCATCCTGCGGAAGACGGTACAAGCCGCGGAGGTGGGTATCGTTCTGTAGTGCCTACGGTGATCGTGTCCAACTGATTTCCTTATAGAATGCTCGAGCTGCTCGCGACGAATGCCGGGCTCTCGCAGAGCATACGGCTTCCATAACACTTGCTATCTTGAATGGGATTGGACCCGCGTCGACGCTTAGCGGTGCTGATATTAACAGAATTTGTGATCTGCGCGAGTATGTTAACAACTCGTATACAATTGGGCACTGACTCGCTTCAATCACAGGACCATTAAGATCGTTGAATCCAAAGTCCAGAGTCTTTCGAAGCTCGGGCGACTGAGGTACCTTGCATCCCGCGGACGAATCAATGCTGAAGTCATGGATCTACGTTCCCGAGTGGATAATGCTCGGATCGCGTTCGGAGTACGCTCGTAACATTTTCACTGTGTCCCGCTGCTCATGGATTTATTAGATCCGGAGTGATGTTTCAACAGCACAATTACTAACGAACCTCACAGACATGCAGCTACGTCTCGCATCTCGTGTTGACGGGATCTACGAGGGCCAAAAGACGACACACAACATGTTGCGCACAATCTTGGTGAAGGTCGGCACTGACCCGTCTGGTTGGCATGATACTTACACTGTCCCGAGGTAGGTTGAAGAATGTAGAATCCGGGACGAGGAGGCAGACTGAGCAGGGGATGGAGTGAAGAGCGCTTGTTTTCTAGAACTTGATCGCCGTTTGCCTATTGGACACCGCAGATTTCTACGGTAAGAGTTTGAGCGGGGAATACAATCTCAATATCTCTTCATGGCAGGAAGTTAGTACGGGGAACGATCCATGTGAGCGTGTCGTCACGCACCCCCTGACACCCATCCCTCTTTTGCTTACTACCATCATGGCCTCTCTGTTCACCACGTTTCTTCCTCCCAATTCTTGCGGCCTTGGACTACGACCACTGGGTCATTCCCGTTTTCTTCTTCCCTTCCAAGGCCGCCGTCAACGTTGGAGACAACTGGGTAAAGATATCTTGAACGGTGCATTTTGATAAGGCCGAGAAACCAGTCGGAATTCGGACAAGGATACGCTAGACGGAAAGGTACGTGTTCCGCGGTTCTGCTTGACTCGACTAGAACTGACACCCACATTTCGTAGACTTCGCAAAACCCCACTCAGCGACGTCCGCGTCCTGGGTGCTCCCTCGACCTTCTTCATCAAGATCACCTGGGAAAGACCCCACTCGACTTACTCCAGCGCACATAGAGAACCCGGTACTTCCTCAACCCCCATCACTGCTCGAACGGGGCTCCCACACGAGCTTTCGTGAATCATGTCGTCAAGCTACCCAACGCTTGCCTCTTTCCCACCACCTGGACGCCCTCTCCGCCCCCTCCGCCCTCCTCGCACGACTACTTCGATACCAAAAGCATCCGCGGAGTCTCCAGCACCTTCCGACGCCGCATCCCGATTCTTGCAGTACAGCCAGATCCAGGATCAGAGCAGGACCAATACCTCCAGTAGAAGGAACGGCCCCAGCGAAATACAACAGCCGCCCTCCCGCCTATACTCCTTCGCTCCCCCCATCGCCCGTCTCGCTTAACCGACGTTGCCCACGACGGCCGCCCTAACACTCTCGATGAATTTGCCGCCGCGCCCTCTTCCATAATCCTATATTTGTGGACGGCGGCACAGCCAGGAGCGCGGGGTCAACCCTGACCCGGACAACCCGCCCAGTCGGTATCATGAGCGGCATGGGCATGCTTAGGAGGCGGCAAAGTGAGTGCGCCGTGAACGTCCCAACGACACCAGCAGTCGTAGTGCCGAGCGCGAGGGTCGGCGCGGCGCATCGCGTACGGCTCGGGCGACAGCTCGACTTTTGCGCCGTACCGTAAGCCATCTCAAAGAGGGCGATGTATGGCGGGCTCTCGACTCATGCGCGTTCCACTACAAATGCTTCCGACGATTTCTCAACCTTTCGTTGACCTGCCCACTGTGCCCAACGTTTGCAGACCTTGAGGACGACATCGAGTTCGAGGTCAGCCTCCATGCTCTTTCCCTTTTCTTTCAAACTGAACCTTTTATTAAGAGGTTGAGGAAGACGGTTCTGCAGGCCGGCGTCGCAGTAGGATAAAGATTGATCTAAAAGGGATACGGGATGAGGAGGCGGAGGCAGACGCCGAGGAGCAGGCGATGGATGTTGAGGCGCCTGTGGGCGGCCCTATGCTTATCCTGCAGCCGGGCTCGGCGTCTATGTCGGAGGAGGCGATGGACGAGGTGAAGGTGGGGCCGTAACGATGCTCTACTACAAGCTTTCATTGTTGGATGGAGTCTGTTCTAGGAGACTACTATATGGTGTAAGTAGTTTTGATTTCGCGCACTAATAGGAACTTCTTTTGTTCCTCTCCCTAGGTTGGACATGAACCACTGGACGACTCCGACAGCACGACTGGGAACATGGGATACTCCATTGCTGATCAGGACGGGTATATTCTGCTTTCGGTAGTCGTGCGGTGTGACGAAAGCACTACATGCTCTACACGGGGAGCATAGGGCTTGGTATCGGCAATCCTACGAGTCAGCGAGCTGCGCGTCAATGGGGAATGTTCATGCTCACGGCGTGGAAACGCAAGGGGGTTATGTAAAGCAGGTATGCCTTCTTCTTGTTTGGAGACAACGAGTTGATTATTTGGGTGGGCCATGGCCTCCTAGCATCCCAAGAGTCACATCGGAGCTCCATTCCATCGGGGGTATATTTTGGCTTCAGTAGTCCTCCGTGGCGTAACACGGTATTCTCTACGCAGAGAGTTGTGTTTTGTATCGTAATCCTATGAGGCTGTTCATCGCTTCGGCAGGGAGACGATAAGTAGGGTGTTATGTCGAGGTACGACTTCTTTCAGAGCTCTGCCCGCAATGGCGTACATACGAACTTATTTGCGGATCCCATCGACTGTGTTCTATTTGCACGTTAATCCCCAGGCTAGCTTCTTGCCGCTCTTCTCTTCTTTGCTTCTTGTCCTTCTCCGCGGTTCTTCATTCAGCACTCGGCTCGCAGTGGAGAAGTTGATTAATGAAGATGAAGGCGGTGATACGGCGATGTCATGAGGACAACAGCGAGTACTGATGTCTTCAATTGAGTGGCTTCTTCACGCTGTGCCGGCCGGATGCGGGATACAGCATACAGCCAAATCCTGTGCCGCAGGAAGTAGTAACCTGCGTGCGACATCAACAGCTTTCCTTCGCTTCCTCTTACTCTCATCATGCCCGCCTCACTTCACGACGTCTCCTCCACGGATGACCGCTCTACGATGTCGGATGTATCTGATGAAGTTGCTGAATCCGACTACCAGACTTGCGCGCCCTACCTTTCAGATGAAGACGAGGAGTACACGGAGGAGGATTATGTGGATGGGGTGTTGGAGATCCTCCGCTGGAACGACTCAGACGATGATTGGGCGCCGATTCAAGCAAGGCATGTCACCGGCATTCGCGTCATGGTATGAACTTCTCACAATGATGCTCAGTGAGGTGGAAGATCTCATCGGGGTTTCGCCAACCGGATTCCGATGACTGAGTTTTTTCAATGGTTTCATTCCATGATAGACATTCAAGAGAGGAGCCTGGATGCAATAGCTGTACTTGCTGAGACTGTAGGTGGAATTGCAAGACGGTGGAGGTCTGTGATACCTTCATTAGAATTTGAGGAAGGGAAGGCCTTGGTGAGTATATACAATACTGTAGTGTTACGACCCCATGTTCGCATAACGCGTAACATGGGGTCGTGAACTGAACTAAAATTTTGTCAGTAACACGTAACAGAGCCCAAAAATCGGTGGTACATACCCAAAATGGAAATTTCCGCTGCGGCGCTTCGCGCCGCTGCTCCTTATAAGGTAATCGAACCCTGTGTGAACTAGTAATTTGTTAGTTCACGGGCATAACGCGTAACACCCCGTGAACATCGGGTCGTAAGACTACAGTATTGGGTGGTTTATGTACTTAGTCTGATTTGTAGTTGCTTCACCTGATGCTCATTGTCATGTCCAGCAAAGGAGGAGGTTGCCCCAGTACTGGCCAGTGGCTCGTGGAATTGCATTCACCTCTACATTCCCAGTCAAGGGATGACCCAGGTCTCCTTCACCTGTGATTTGTTTGAGAAATGGATTCCAATAGATTGTTCGCAGAACAGGCCTTCAAAGGATCTTGCAGAAGTCATGCGGATTACCCTGCCATACTTCCGAGAGATGAATGCGCGCATCGACGTGCTGTCCAAGCTTCGGCAGGTTCCTTCCTTAGATGCAACATTGATTCTCGGACCAACAATGGCAAACCTCATTGCATGCCTCGACATCGCAGAGAGTGTCGCGAAACTCGTTCCTGTGTTTGGAAACGTGCTTGAGGGTGCCTGTGGAATCCTGCGGAAGACTGTCCAAGCCGCGGAGGTGAATACTCTTCTGTAGCGCTCTGGTTGTCCAACTGATTTCTTTATAGAATGCTCGATCCGCTCGCGACGAATGTCGCGCTCTCGCAGAGCACACAGCTTCCATCACACTTTCTATCCTAAGCGAGATTGGGCCCGCGTCGACGCTTAGCAGTCCTGATATCGACAGAATTTGCGATCTTCGCGCGTATGTTAACACACCTCCTATAGAATTTCGCACTGATTCCCTTTAATCACAGGACGATTGGGATTGTGGAATACAAAGTCCGGAGTCTCTCAAAGCTCGGGCGTCTGAAGTATTTTGCCTTACGCGGACGAATCAACGCTGAGCTCATGGATCTACGTACCCGAGTGGATAATGCGAGGATCGCGTTTGGAGTACGCTCGTAACATTTTTCACTATGTACCTCTGCTAATAAGTTTATTAGATTCGCAGTGATATCTCAACGATGCAACTACTACTGTACTATTACGACCAACCGTTCACGGTCTGTGACGTGTGACGCCGTGAACACGTTTGGTCAGAAGTTCACAGCCGGTGAACTGCTGTGACACTTACTGAACATGTTCACAAGATTTTTTTTAAGACTTGATTTGAGCTTATTTAGGAGTGAATTAGATACAATTTTAGTCTAAATAAGCGATTTGAGAAGAAATAGAGCTAAAAAAAGGCTAAAAACGGGCTAAAAGTGCTCTGGAAGCGAAATTTTGGTCAAATGCGGATTTTGTGACCATTTTGGGACATGTTCACAACCCTCTGTGACATGTGAGCAATGCCAATTTGGTTCACATCATGCGGCCTTGTGACATGTGACGTGAACGATCGGTCGTAATAGTACAGTAACCGACTTGAAGATAATGCAGACACGTCTCGCATGGGCACATAGAAAGTAGCGGGACCCCTCGCGGGAGTGTGCGCTAGCGCATCCCGCGAGTGCGCAAGCTGCGCTAGGGTTACACTAGGGTTGCACTAGGACCCGAGTAAATAATGGGATTTCGGTGGGATTGCGCAAGGTCAGCTGGTGTTAAGAATTTTACTACCCATTTTTGTCTTCTGTAATACAATAGCGAGTATTATAACTGTCACTGACTGCTCCCCGCTTCCCTCGAGGGCTCAAACAAACCAGAGCGGGATATGCCCCTAAGTTCTCGCCCAATTGAGAAGTCGTTACTGACTCCTTGACTGACTCTCGTAGCGCGTATTCGACGCGTTACTGACACTGAGTTGAGCTCAGGTTAACAAGACTTCTAGCAGAAGAACGTCCTTGCCAGGCTGGTACACACGCAACATTCAGCACTTCGTGGCGTCCATCAAAAGGCAAGTTGATGTGACTGATGATCGATGCTCTCTTGGCGCTCAGATCTCCGAATTCTCGAATCCCTGTCCACTTCAGCCCTCCTCCACTACTCTGAATAGGTCTGAAGGCGGATCTATGACCCTAGTTCCCCTCCGGTACTCAGCACCATGTTCTTTATCGACTGGAAAGGCAGGACATTGATGGATATCACATTCCGCCACCCACTAACGCATTGGCAAGTCAATTTTGACTGATTTCTGATCAGCGTTAACATTAATTCCCTCACGCATAGCTGCGCTAGACAGCCTAGCGCGATCCCGCTAGCGCATTGCGCTTGTGCGCTTGTGCACTTGTGCGCGAGGCTGCGCGAGCCATGCGCGAGCAGTCCCGCAAGCTGCGCTAACACCCTTCCCGCTAATGCGCAAGCGTGACATGGCATGCGAATTTGATTTTAAGTATTCAAACAAGATTGTATGGTGTAAATCTTATTTGTTGGAGGCGGCGATGGCCTATAGTTCGCGTAACTATCCCCCAAGATGTCGGAATGATGGGATACGCTTACTGTTGAGATTCAATCAATTCGTCGGTCACAGGTCACCGGCGACCTGAAATCGGCGAAATGTCACACGGGTCACAGGTCCGACCGCAATCTGACGAATCTGACAGCCAAAAATGGCAAAAAATCGTCCAAAATCACCCAAATTTGAAGAAATCCGACGAAATTTTTTCCTTAGGTCACACGGCACCTTCGGCGCCGCGACGAAATCAAATTTTCGTCGTGGCGGTCACACGTCACATGGGGTGACGAATTGAACGAATCTCCACAGTACTGTCTTCGGTTGATCAAGTATCATGTTACCCAACTAACAAGCCAGTGGAGACTAACTCAGGAAATCAATGACTACACCTTTGTCCGTCGTCAAGAGCACACTGTGAACGACACCCTGATCAAATGTTGTAAGTAGTGGCAGACCTTGAACGAACGGGACTTCAGAGGCCTTAACATCGTCAAATGCTCCATCATCAAATGCTCCATCATGTTGTCTCCGTTACCAGACTACATGTACACGTCACTGTCTAATGTTCTCTGCCTGGGAGACGATGTACCAGAGCCTGGAATCGTGCTAGAGTTAGAGTGTCACAGCGTGACTGGGCTAGCGCAATGCGCGAGTGCGCTACCCGCGACATGCGCTAGCGCGCGAGGGTTCCCGCTAAATTCTACAGGCCCCGTCTCGCATCTCGTGTCGATGAGCTTTGCGAGGGCTAAAAGACGACACACCACATGTTGCGCACAATCTTGGTGAAGGTAGGCATCGACTCGGATCTCTTTGGTTAGCGTGATACTCACACTGTTCCAATGTAGGTTGAAGGATGTAGAACCTGAGATGCGTATGTCGAGGAAGGGGTGATCTAAAGGACTCTTGTAGCTAATCGTTATCGGCACCCTAGGCAGCGCAGTTTTAACTCATAAGTAAGAGGTTGATCAGGAAATGAAACGTTAACATTTCTTCGAGGGACAAGGTTCACCAACACGAGCATGTACTCTCTGTGCACGGAGTTAAGTGAAGAAAAAGTGGCAGAATCAAGACCGATCGACGAAAACGCCGATCAGGTCCGTTCAAATACGGCAACAGGACGGTTAGCTCTTACCATCATGGCCGGATCCCATTTCAAGAAGTCATGTTGCGTCGATGAACGGAGACGTAGACGACAACTTGTGAGGCTTTCAATTTGTGCGCCATTTAATAAGCTAAAGACATGCATCTAGGATGGGATCGTTCGCTTGGGCCCCTTGTA